>CM060969.1:78370870-78560870 GCA_030765045.1 Tenodera sinensis
AAAATATATCAATGAAAAGTCGGTTAAAAACCAAATTTGATATTTGAGTTTCATGTATTTCAGGAATGCAACACAGAAGTTGAAGAAAACTCCTCCACTCTTAAATGGAAAAGTTTTGGGAAATTTTTATTTTCTCAAAACTGGCTCCAACGATTTTGATTTTGTATATTTAAGGCATTTTTACGGCAAATGAAATGTATATTTTGAATTTTCTGGTAATAGCCCATGAAGTCCTGTTTACTCTTGATGACTTTAGCATAACTGGTGAACCATAAGAGATAGAGAAGTCTTAATATACAAAAAATGTAGGTCTCGTTAAAATACACAGCTTATACCCAAATGCATTTTTGTGGAGTGAACAATTTCGAAGCTATTCCTTGTTACTTGTGGGAGTTTTGCAATACTTAAACTTTTCTTAATGGAAGGTCGTTGTTCACTATTTTAGCTCTTGGTTGTGCAAAGAGAACGGAATTTCAAAGCATTCTTATAGCGACCACTTTTAAAAGATTTTGCTATCTTTCAAAGCCTAGTGTATTCGCATATATCTTTGCACGCACAAGAAAATTAGCAATAAGATAATTTCTGTCAATGTGTATTCCAACTAACGTTAAGAACATAGACGAAAAAAAGGTCGCAAGAATAGTTAGCACAAGAGTAGAGAAAATCATGTGAGTGCAAAACATCGGAATTTTTTATATACCTACTGCGCATTGTTCTTACCAAAGCTTTATTACAGAGGTAATTTTATACGTGGTGAATGACCTTGATAGGATCTGCGCGAGTGATGTCATGCAAGTTGATGATGGAGCTAATGTCTCTGCTTTCTACTTGAAATAAACAAGAGACTGCCGATAGTGCGAGCGGGCAGTTTACTCAATCATGCAGCGTCTCACGATGTTTGACACATGGAAGTCGGAGAGAAACTGAAGCCTCTATGGTCTTATAAATACAAAGCGAACTCGACCATAAACCACTGTGCCACTTCAAGCCATTCCCCATATCTAAAAATACCGCTCTACTTTCTCACCCGTACTTAGAACAAATAGAGTTTTCCACCCAAAACTTGATACCGAGATATCATCGGAAATACTTTTATGAGACTCCCTGAAAAACAATTTAGAAAATGGTATGTGTGTGTACCTGTGAAGAGGACATACTAGTAAACTCGATTGAATACCAAAATTGGTATTTATGTTCAAAGATTCTCAAGAAAACGCCCGCGGCCCAAATTACCCTTTACGCGTAAGCTTTTTCGTGCAAATGTTTATTTTCTGAGAAACGGCTATTACGATTTCATAAAATTACCCTAATGTTTAAGATGTTTTCGTGAAAAATGAGATGGATACGTGAATGCCCTGACGTTCTCTCCATTTTCAATTACTTTTTATATACATTGTAAATCCTAACAGACAGAAAAAATCGTATTACAAGCAAAACGTAAAACGCTAAACACTTCCTTGATGTTTCTTGTAAGTAGTTGGAATTTTTCAACGCATATGTTTCTCTGAAATGGGAATGCGTTATTCGGGTTTTTAATGTTTTGGTCATCCAAAGAGACCAGATTTTGAAAGTGGTTTCATGGCAACGTGCTCTTTAAAGATTTGAGTATAGCTTGAGCTTAATTGAGTTAAACTGTCGGTCTGGGTGGCTCAGTTGGTTAGACGCTGGCCTAGTGATCCCAAGGTCGTAGGTTCAAATCCGGCCCAGACCAATGGTTTTTAAGTGTGCTTAAAAACGACAGCTCCATGTCAGTAGATTAACTGGGTTGCAAAAGGACTCCTTAGAGTAGACGATGTCAACAGGCTGATTTATTGTGTGACTAGACAGCACTTGCTCACTAAAACTCTCTTATTTTTGGGAGTCAGTTTCCAGAATTGGAGCAGCTTTCAACGATAACGGCCTTGAGTTAAACTTCTAAATCGATGATAGTATGACAGGGGAGGTGCAATGGATATGCAAAAGTCGCAATGCAAAGCGATACCTCCTCCGTCCCCCTCGCCATCAAACTCGTACTCAAGGAACACAAAAACAACATGACTGTGCCTCGTAACTTATTATACGAGTAAACATAACCCCACTTCAATGCAATATAACGTTGAAAAATTGTTCGCAATTTCTCCATTCTATAACTGCTGATTTAGCCTCGTATTACCAACGATCTGTTGATATGAGGTCAGGCGTAACACCAGCAGGTCATTCGACAACAAAACAGATATATCCTATATAACGTCTGCTGTTTGTGTTTTATTTTTTTTCTCGAGTTTCCTTTATTAGCCATATCTTGTACTATTAGCTTTATTAATATTTTACCATTATTATTTTCAGAACACTCAATCCCCTACTGCAGAAAGCTCTGGATAAAACAACAAAATGACTCCAGTTCAATGTTTTGAAACTAAAATGCCAAACCAAATGTAAAAGAATAAGTATCCCAAATATTGAACAATAACTGGGTTCTGACCAAGTTGTTCTTATCCTAACCTACAAAGCCTTAATACAATCAAAAATGAATTAGGTGTGCATGAGATAATGACATTCTCAACAGGAACTGCTCTAATATGCTGGGTACTATTCAACATTCTGCAACTGACAGATATAACCATTCGACAGACACATTCTTGAGTAACATTTATAGCAGCATATCCAGAAAAAAAGTCCTGTCTTCTACAATAGATTCCGAAAGAAGGCCTCAAGTTAAGATATTAAGATTAAGAACACAACAAACTAATACATTTTATTTACTGTAAAAAGAAAAATTAGCAATGTGAAGTGTGTAAAACCCTTTTTCCATGTAAACATATAAACTTGCAGTGTTCAAAATACACTTACCCTAGGAATAGGTACAGAATTCCAGGTAGTATATCGTTAGCTCCCTCAGATATGAGCAAAGTAGAGGTAGAGACGTAGAGTATTTACGGAGGGGATTCCACATTGAATCAACAGTTGAAGTTATTGTAGTTAGATCCCGGGAGGAAGTGAAAGCGTTCCACGGACGTGTTAGAACCGGAATAGTAGCGCGAACCAGCATAAGGATCCCTAACGTGTGCTGGAAATCCTTTGTCTCGATAGCAGGGTTCGCCAAGAAACCACCGGTCAGGCGACTGCAACGTCAATTGTCAGGATGACATCAGCGTCGCCGGTGTGTTGCAATTTCATCATACAGGGGTTCTTTCAAATGCCAGTAAATCTACTGACATGGAGGTGTCGTTTTCAAGTACACTAAAAAAACATCGGTCTGGGTGTGATTTGAACCCGTGACCTTGAGATTAGTGGGCCAGCGTCTAACCAACTGAACCACAAAGATCGACCAAAAAATGGCCAAACCTAAACAGAATTGCCTTTCGGAGTTTTCATGTTTTACCATTGTCTCGAGTAAATGTGGGATAATACTGACAGCATTTTAAAATCGAAGGATTATGTTTTGTCATCTTGTAAAGCATATCACAAAATGCGAAGCACAAGCAAATGGAAACACAAAGAGAAAGCACATTTATCATAAGGCGTACATTTTTTATGTCTGTATTCTTAGATACCCATTTGTCTCAGCGAATTTCCTAGTTTTTGGCAATATGAGGTACGTCTATACTTTTTCTTACAGGACATGACCAGCGGTTTCTCATATACTGTGACTTAGTTCAGTTTACTCTGTCGCTTCAATATGTTCAGTTCTTACGTCGCTTTACAAACGTGTTCTAGTTTAATGTTCACTTTCAGTTCCCTCACGTCGCGACACGACGCCAAGCTATCGTGCATAAAACATGCGCCAAGTAACCTCATCTTCCTTTCACTTCATTTGCTGGGGCCTCGAACGCAGGAGCTCTATTAACTCTCGCAAAAGCAGCACTCACTCTGCATTACAACTGTCGTAACAACCTCCCTCAATACCTTCAAATTATAATAGTTTACAGAAAAATGAAATGGAGGAAGTGTCTAACATTTCCTCCCTTAATCCACTCAAAATTTATGTTAGTATACTATTTTTTAAAAGATTACTGACTTTAATTAATTTTTATATATATATCCAAAATGTCTCGCTTCTTAATCCTTTAATTGGCGGCGTAACATATGAGCAGCATATAAATATGTTAAGTTTTGAGGTACTTTATTGGCTCTTTCTGTTCAGTTTCTTGTTGTGCTAACCTAAATAAATAGATTTCCAGTATTTTCAGCTGTCTTGTAAAAATAGTGATCTTTTTCAATAAAACCGTTTGTGTTTTTTAAGAATGAGAAGCAAAATCCATGCAACTGCAGACAAATATAACCCCATCAGTATCTAACTCATTATACCACTTATTTTACTTGGGTCCTCCCCGTCCTTTACCACAAGCACATTTGAGTGCAGTTGCTGGGACTCGACGTTTGGCTTATAATGGATGGCCAGTCGATTACGTATCGCTGTAACGATAACGGCTATTCGAATCGTTTCGGCTGAGATGACTCTGAAAAGAATATGAAAACTTGTTTTGGAATTAGAGGAACACGGCATATGTAGTAAAATAACTACCATAAAAGACCATAAATGGAGTACAGTTACGAAACATTGCGAACTTCAAACAATTTTTATAGTTTGTGGAGATTCTTTACTGCTGAGGTTTATATAAAATGTTGCGTAGAATCACTACTCCTTTTAACCTGTAACAATACTTCTAAAAGTATCAAAAACGTTTATACCAAATCTTAAACTTCTAATCTTTTGATTTCATTTTCTGCAGAAAAGAATGTAGGTGAACTCGAAAAGTTATGGAATTGTACAGTCCAATAGATTACTCCTAGGTACCTACGCTACTATCCAATTCTCCTGTGTTTCATGTTCCTTTCAACCTATCAGAGAACAAATGAATAACAAGCAGGGGCTCGTGTTATGCATTCCTTAGCCAGTATTATGGAACAAACAGCAGCTGTGGTAAATGCCACCATTAGCTTCACCACAAGTACACTCCAACCTTGCAAAACGAGAGCCTGGTTTAGCGGTATTGATGCAGATCGAAAAAGCAGCTCTTGCCCATGGATCATGGCTTCAGAACCGCGCAATACCGTGTAATCCTAGCGAACAGCCAGTGGCTATGAAATGTTTACAAATACAACCAGTTCGATCAATGTCCGTGGGCTGTATGGGATCATGTTCCTGTCATTCGTCATAGACGCGGTCCTCTGGATGGACCAAAACAGTTCCAGAGATCAGTCCTCTAATTGGCTAGTTCATTATGCATCGAATTCAACATGCATTGCCGCATCATCTGTTGAAAGATTAAGGTATGTCTCTTCATCATCCGAGGGATTTTTAATGCGAACTTTTGGGTGTGTCAAAGCTATGGTCGACCGCATCTGGGTGCTCCTAGATCAACGGTTAACGACATATTTTAGAGACTAAAAGATTCAATATTCAAAATATTTAAGTTATCTGATTCGTATATTACGTGTGGAATGCAGTAACATATTCCAGCAGTATCTTATTATCGGTTTTAAGGACATATAAGTCACCGTAGCATTGTAAATTGACATTTTGTCTGGATTAACAAGGCATGGTTAGAATAATTAGATTTTATAAGAATATTTTATGGAATAGTAAACAGAGGAAGCCTTTAGGATGTAACATAACATATTTTTTCACACAGTCACCCTCATTTATTTCACATATCGCTTATGATTCTCTCTGTATGACTAATACACACTAAACACATTCATGTGGTGCACCAAAATTACGTACTTTCATCAAAAGCAGGGGAGCACAGCTCGTGCACACTCTAACACAGCTCTAATTCAATCAAGTAAATGCTGCTTCTGTGTTGCTCCTAGAGCTAGGACAAATATCTTTTTGCTTGCAATGTGTGCACACTGTGTGTAAGCATAGTGCGGGGAGGGGTAGGTATCCTGGAACTGTAAATATCAGTCAGGAGTGTAACAACAAATCTTACTTAAATGAGGATGGTGGTGTTTGTAAAATGGTATATCTGTATGCATAATCATTTTACACATATCTGATTGTAGTGGTAAAATCATTTGATTCACTTTCTTACTGCCTGGTGATGCAACACGTGATTTATGCTTTTTCTTCTTTTTTTTCCCCCATGGCATCTCTTTACAATTTGATGTTTTGTGAATGACATAACCTACCTTGCATGTTTTCTCCATTCACGTGAAAGTACTTGTACCAAATTCTTCCTCTAACATATTCAATGGGCAGCATTGACCATTGAGACATACTGAACTTTGTAGAGTAGAACGTAAACACAGAGTGCACAGCTAACTGCCAATGCTGCTGTCGAACAACTGTCAACTCTATAGAGCCCTGGATCCGTGTGGTTGTCCTCCATCTTTTCACTTTTTTTCCGTAACTAACTTAGTTGAAGAAGAGATTTGACTAAAACTTCTTGCGGCTAACTTACGCTGTCCAAGCTCCAGGATAATAACTGTCGAAATCTGAGCTCCTACGCTATACGAACGCTCTTGTTTCTCGAGTTTCTATCCTGGTGGTTTACGTAACAGATTCAGGCATTTTATTGGTTCTATCTTTTAGAATTTACGTAAATATTCAATCATCATCAGCATCATCATCAATAACAGCAACATTTCACGGTTTAAGCCATCAAGGCCTGCTCCAGTGTCATAGAATTTAATTTAAAGTATTGTATCCATCTTTTTTGATCTACCAATATTTCTTTTACCTAAATTATGTTTGTGATTCAAAACTATTTTTGGAAAGCACTATCTTTCATTCTATTGACATGTTTCTTCCAGTTATTTCAATATTCTTTAATTCTGTCTGTTAACTTTAAGATATTGAGAAGATTACACCATTCAACATTGCCTAAAAACTTCATTTTAGCCGTTTCAGTCATTTGCTCCTCTTTTTTGATTAAAGTCCAAAATTCCGGATATATAATAATAAGGAACTGCCATTACTTTATAAAAACTCTTATGTGTTGCACTCACATGACTTTCTCTACTCTTGTACTAACCATTCTTACAAACTCTTATTCCTATATCTTCTTCCTGTTAGTTAAGATAAACATTTCTACAAATTATCTTATTACTTATTTCCTTATAGGTGCAAGGGGAAGTTAGAATACAATAGGCTTTGTGCGATAGTCAAATGTTTGAGATTTTGTTCTCTTTGCACACTTAACATATTAAAAAAATGAACAACGATGACCCATTTCACGAAAGTTCTAAGTCTTCCGAAACTCACACACATAACAAGGAATATCTTCGGAATGGTTCACCCTACAAGAAAATTTATTCAGACATAAATTGTGTGTTTTAGCAAGATCTACATTTTTGTATAGTATGATTTGGTCTATCTCTAACGGTTTACCAGTTATGCAAAAGTCGTCCACAGTAAATAAGACTACGGGGGCTATAGCCAGAAAATTCAAGATATATATTTCATTTGTCATAAAAATATCTCAAACATATGACATTTTAATCAAAGTCTTTAGAGTCATTTTCAAGAAAATAAAAATTTTCGGAAAATTTTCCATGTAAAGGGTAGTTTAGGGTGGGCCTATTTTCTTCAAAATCTTCGTATCTCATTCTTGAAAGACATTAAACTTAAATACCGACTTTTCGTTTTTGAGTTATACTACACACAGACACACACACACACAGATCTTTTTCTAAAAATGCTTTTTTTGGATTCAGAGGGTCTGAAAACATACATTTTCGGTGAAATCTCAACATCCAATACAATACTTCCCCTACTTACCAGTAGAGAAAGTAAAAATTAGTTTCTCTTCTCGAATTTTTTGAAGATGTCTTTAGATGCTACATACACTGTTAAACTTATTAATTTTATTTAAATTGTCATTATTTTTAAAATAAAAGATAATTAAAACAATTGATTGTTCAATGCATTTTCCTTCTAATGGCTTTTACTGTATTTGGTCCATTGAAGTCAGAAGCTTAGGTTTTTGTTTGTATTCCATCCAATATTATCACATTATTTTCACTTGATTACATTTATATCCGCTTGGCTGATTTGGAGTGACTCGACTTTTGTCATGTATTGTTTACGCTTCCGTAGGTGTCTATACAAGTTTTTCTCGCACTGTATTCTTTGTTCTGCGTTACCTTAGGACTGCTTGGTCCCGTACAGGCGTACATCTCCCTTTTATTCCAGTGGAATGCTCTTTCTTTCCTTAACACCTATAAATTTAATATTTATCCTTTATTAAAAATTCCACCTTTATTAATGTGATTCCATCAGTATGTTCATTCTTTTATATTCACATTCTTTACAGAACGGATTTTTCTCTTTTCATTCTATTTC
Organism: Tenodera sinensis; assembly: GCA_030765045.1. Classification (NCBI taxonomy): domain Eukaryota; kingdom Metazoa; phylum Arthropoda; class Insecta; order Mantodea; family Mantidae; genus Tenodera; species Tenodera sinensis. The sequence continues at coordinate 78,379,140 of CM060969.1, forward strand.
TTGCTTTCTAGAGTTTTTGATGTGAATTACATCAGGTGAATATTTCTATCTCATGGTCAGTGAAAGCAGACAATTTAGAAGCAAGATAGAGCGAATATATAGTGACAAAGACGTCTTATTAAGATTCCGACTCGTCCAGTTTCTTATTTTGTAGTCACAAAAGCGTATTTCAGCCTTCGAATTATTGTAAACATTAAAATTAAATTCCTAATTAAAGCTCTGGTAGCTGAATGTGTGAACATGATGTATATTGTTAGCAGGTACCCAAGCGTATTTTTAACAGCTCACTGGAATCTCGTCTGAAAACACATTTTCCCCACTGTGTACCAACTTTGGTGAACAAAAGACTTCTAGTGTTGATAATTTTGTTGCCTGTTTCTGGAAAGAACAGGAGTGTTTACATCGATATATAAGTGTGTATGTGGGGCTGCAGCGGAATCACTTTGTCTGTTATGGAAAATAAAAATAAAAAATATAAAAAAAGCAAACAGAGTAGACAAAGAGACTACTCCGGAAGAGATTCCCTTTCAAAGTGCGAATTGCCGTGATGGTAGAGAGCTTGTTCTGTTAGCCAAAGGGAATATACCCCTAGGCTGCTTTTCTTTTGTTTTAATCGAGGTTTCAGGACAGTGGTCGCTTTTTGTTTTGTTTTTCTGGAGCAGGCTCAATTACTTGGATATATGTAAATTTCAAACCGGAACCAAAACGAATTGCTGAGTTTTAGAGAATGATGAAAACTCGCTTATTATAGAGGCATCTGCGTGTAAGTAGTTCTGCAACATATCATTTATGCTTTTTGTGCAAAGCTTTATAACATAGGAGTAGCGTTCTTATTGCAACGCACTTTCAAGTCAGTCATTTTACTTTCTCTACTATGTATCTATAGTGAATAGGGGAAGCATGGTATTTCATCCAAAAATCCTGTGTCGAGATTCCACCGGAAATGTATGTTTTAAGGCCCCCTGAATCCAAAAAAAATGCATTTTTAGAAAAAGATATGTGTGTGTGTGTGTGTGTGTGTGTGTGTGTGTGTGTGTGTGTGTGTGTGTGTGTGTGTGTGTGTGTGTGTGTGTGTGTGTGTCATTGTGAACAGCCTAACTCAAAAACGAAAAGTCGGTTAAAAACCAAAGTGGGTATTTAAGTTTAATATCTATCAAGGATGCGACATGAAGATCTTGAAGAAAAGTACTCCATCCTAGACTACCCTTTACCTGCAAAATTCTTTTTCCAACATTTTTCTTTTCTCGAAAATGGCTCTAACGATTTTGATTAAAATGTTAAGATGTTTTTATGGAACACAAAATGTGTGTTTTGAATTTTATGGCTGTAGCTCACGTAGTCTGTTCATATTTGAAGAATTTTCCTTTACTGGTAAACCGTAAGGGATAGACCAAATACAAAGTATATAAAAATGTAGGTCTCGTTAAAACATATCATGTATGTGGGGTGAACCATTTCGTATTGTCGGTCTGGGTGGCTCAGCTGATTAGACGCTGGCATACTGATCCCAAGGTCGCGGCTTCAAACCCGGTCCAGATCGACAGCTCCATGTCAGTAGATCTACTGGCATGTAAAAGAACACCTTTAGGACAAAATTCCAGCACACGGCGACGCTGATGTGATCCTGGCAATTGACAGCGCCTTAAAAAAAATCGGGGATATTTCATGTTTCTTGTGTGACTTTTGCAATACCTATCTTCCATTTGTGGAACGTGACGTTATTCATTTTTTGATATCTTAGCCGTACAAAGAGAACGGAATGTTAAAGCTTTAAAAGATTTGACTATCGCTCAAAATTTCCAAATTCCCCATGCACCTTCAAGAAAGTGAGCAATAAGATACTTTCTGCAAATGTTTATATCAACTAACATGAATACGACAGAGAAATAAGAGTTTGTAGGAATGGTTAGTACAGCAATAGACAGACATGTGAATGCAGCACACCAAATGTTTGTTTTTGGGCTTCATAATTTTATATTGTAAATGAAAACAGTTTAATTTGAAACAAAGATCGTCTCAAATGTAAGTTTATCTACTGTCATCGTGTAATCTCAAAGTGGTGCATATTTCAGGGAATCATACGCACGTGCATTCTAAACAGAACTTCTCTGAACCAGGCGAACAAAAGGAGACGATACGCTGCTAGGAGCAACGCAACGAAAGTTTGCCAACGAGAACTGCGCGAAACTTCGGTACTACTAGGATAGAGTCGGGTTACCTCTCTCGATTGAAGGCCACATGCCATTTCCGCTTCCGCATTGTATCCGACTGACCTATTGTCCACTTCCCCTCTACTCATACACTGCGATATGCACGCCTAATTCGGCCCTAATGCAATGATACGACGTTGCTTCATAGGGAGAGCAATTACAGCTTGCCGCATGTAAAACGCAAAACGCAATACTCGTATCATAAGTGCGCATTAGTGCTTTATATTATAGAAAGGTAACAAATAGAATAAAAAATTATACCTTCTTCTAAATAAGTATAAAATGGGTACTATTTTTACGACTGGTTAGAACAATTTAAACATGTTTAAACATATAGTTTTCGTTATAGTTATTCTTAAAATAGTAATAACTACGTTGGTGGCATAAATAAAGTTACTTCGGTCTAACATAATCGATTACGTTTCCACAGTTTGACGAACAAAAATTTTGTGATTTTCACAAAATAATGTATATTCGATATAAGGGACTTAACGAGGCTGAGTGCACCCCGTGGCAGACCTCCAAGAGGGGATAAAATCCCCACGCTGGTACCGGGAATCGAACCCAGGTCCTCCGCGCCAGAGGCAAGGTGTGCTGGTGACCAGCATAACTCTAACGTACTATTTAAATAACAAATAAAATGTGTACCTTCAATTTTCTAGAAATCACCTGTGAATGACCTGTTCGGAAGAAATTGTGTATACTGGTAAACCATAATATGAGGACATATTGCACAAAAAGCACAGTTTTCTTCAAACCACTTTTTGTGGTATCAGCCTTCTGCAATATATTATCTGTTATTATTAGTTTGAATTTTTAAAGCTGTCATTTTAAAGGAATATCGCAATTTCCTTGTTCCTTACAATGTCATGAAAAGAATATGGAATTTGGAGCAGCACCTTAAGAATGACCAAAAGGTGTTATCTAAATTTCAAACCTGTAACAAATGTAACTAAGGCTTACTTTGTTCTTCTTATACCTATAAGAAAATGTATAAATGATTAATGATAGTTTATATGTGGTCAAAGGATCACTTTTATTTCTTAAAAAAATGACATATAAAAGAAATCGCGCTCTCTTGTACCGGCACCAGGCAAAAATGTTCTCAATAAACAAATCTTAATCTGAATCTCTCTCTCTCTCTCTCTCTCTCTCTCTCTCTCTCTCAAGCGGTTTATTTAATAGGCTTAGAAAACCTTATATTCGAAAGCATAAGCTGTGTTATAATTCCAGTATAAATATAAGGAGAATTCGTATTATACGTTTCTATATTTCATTGTAATATTGCATTATGTTTACTGTAAAGCTTTTTATGATTCTAAGGATAAATAACATAGAAATGTTTAACGCAATAAATACCGCTGATTTCGAACAATATTTGTAAATTTTTCCACAACAAAGTTAAGAATTTGGAGATAAATGTGAAGAAAATTAAAACGTGGTTTTTCTAGGAGGCCAGGTGTATCCACCCTTCCCTCTCTCCCCGACATTTCCTTGTTCTTATTATAGCGCCACACTTTTAGCACCGCATTGCAACTGTCATTGGTCACTACTTATACCTTATCTCTTGCGAGATCCCGTAAGACGATAAAAAATTAAGAAGTCATTCCAAACAGTGCATATTATTAAATTCGTTTTGAGTACATTATGATTTGTTTGGAATGGTAATTCCTGAGTAGGGAACCTGAAGGATAAATAAATCTTCGGAGTATTTTAGAAGAATAAACTTGTAAGGAATAGTTTGTAGAAGAGTGAGTAGAGAAGGTCATGTATTGCAACAATAACCCTTTTTATATACCCTAAGCAAAGAGAAGGGGGTTCACATAGCGATCTACTTTTTAAAAGAGTTACTATCATATCTCTTAAGCACGAATCATACAAATATGTAGAGACTAAAACTTCGCTTCAATAAAATTGAGTTAAACTCAATATATTTCCAACAAAGTTTGCCTTGAGAATGGCACGAAGGTGTGTCGAAACGATCGTTGGAGATATATTGAGTTTAACTCAGTTTTATTGAGGTGAAGGTTATTTGCTTCACTGTTAATGGCTTCAGGTGTGTATAATAAAAATATATATTAAAGCCTACTGTTTTCCCTAATCCGCTTATATAATTTCTGCAAATGTTTATCTCAATTAATTTGAAGTAGATGAACAAGCTTTTATGTAGAATAGATAGCGAGTCTGTAAATATAACATATCTGACCTGTCTTTCCAATAAAATCTTCAGTGAAACAGTTAACTCAGTAGCAGCGCGCAACTTAGAAAGAAGCACATGTTTTGCTCAATAAAGTCAGTTCCCATAATGGCGCATCTTTACTTCACTCACAAAGACGTAGATGCGCTGTATCCGGTTTCACTCGCCGTTATAGCTCCCTGTTTTATAACAAATGAGACTTTGCTTGTTCTGAGATACAAGATGATCGTCATTTGTCAGGTAAAAGTCGCGGTTTTACTTCGGGAAACGCAAACAGCACATTAAGGCTGTCAGCTCCAGGAGTTGGTAAACTCGTTATTTATCGCTGTTTTTGTGTCTCGGCGCTCAAATATATACGTGCACACACCTACTGGGCTATATAAACGAACCAAGCGTGTATATACCTGTTGGCACAGGATTCATATCAAAATCATGACGATAAACGTTTGTTTATTATTTCATACATAGCGACTTAATTTATCACACAGTGGAACTTGAATAATTCGAACGCATTTAATTATCGTTATCAATTGAAAGATTTTTATTGGTCCCTTGAATTTTGTATTAAAGCTATCTAAAAAGCTCGAATTTTATTTTCCTCAACTCGAAGTTTTTTTCTAAAAAATCTGATGTGTTGCACTCCTATGACCTTCTTTACTCTTGTACTAACCATTCTTACAAACCCTTATTCCTCCATCTTCTTCGTGTTAGTTGAGATAAACATTTGCAGAAATTATCTTATTGCTCGTGTTCTTGCGTGTGAAACGGGAATATGGGAATACAGTAGGCTTTGAGCGATAATCAGATGTTTTAAAGCTTTCAAATTTCGTTCTCTTTGCACGGTTAACACATAAAAATGAATAGCGATGCTCCATTTGACAAAGTATGTTCTCAAAACCTTACACAAGTAACGAGGAATATCCCCGAATTGATTCAGTCTACAAAAAAATATTTAGACATAAATTGTGTGTTTTGGTCAGATCAACATTTTTTGTATAGTAAGATTTTGTCTATCGGCTTACAAGTTACTCAAAAGTCATCCAGAGCAAACAGGACTACTTAGGATATAGCCAGAAAATTCAGAATATACAATTCATTTTTCGTACAAATATCTTAAACATGTCATTTTAATCAAAATCGTTAGAGCTATTTTCAAGAAAATAAAAATTTTTGAACAATTTTCCACCTAAAGGGCAGTTTTCTTCAAAATCTTTGTGTCGCGTCCTTGAAGGACATTAAACTTGAATACCAACTTTGGTTTTTAACCGACTTTTCGTTTTTGAGTTATGCTGTCCACAGGCAGATAGACAGACACACACGCGCGCGCGCGTGCGGTTCTTTTTCTAAAAGTGATTTTTTTTTTTTTTATTCAGGGAGTCTCAAAATACATATTTCCGCTGAAATCTTGATATCGAATGTTTGGGTGGAATACAATACTTCCTCTACTTACCAATAGAGAAAGTAAAAGGAGAACCATACTGCTAATATAACTGCAATATCAGATCAGGCATGGTTACAGCGTTATGAAAAGCTTTGGTATGACAGCGGAATACCAGAAAACACATCAACTTATGCACCTAATAAAACAGTATATGTGATTATATTAAAAGAATTGGAAAAAGACATAAGAAAGCAAAAGAGTAGAATATCACCGGGGTCAGAACGAATAACTATGGAATTAATAAAAGCGGGAAGATTGTTTTTGAAATTACATATTCTTTACCTTGTAAATTCGTGTTAGTTGAAGGAAATTATCCCAAACACTTGGTTAATAGCTGAAGTCTTCTCAATCTTTAAAAAAGGAAAACGGAACAAAACATCAAATTATAGAGGCATTAGTATTTTAAATGCAGGATACAAGGTATACGCGGGAATACTGAATAATAGATTAAAACCAATTACATAAGCTATTCTGATTAAAGAACAAAGTGGATTTATATCAGGTCGTTCAGATAACATACTCGTAATTGCACTAAAAAAATTAGACAAAAGAGGAGAATATAATTTACCTACTCTTTGACCGAGTAATTCGCAATAAACTAATGGATATAATGTATAACAGAGGGTACTCGAAACATTTGATAGAATCTATTAAAAGCCTGTGCAATGGTTGTGAACGAGTGCTTCAAGCAGCACAAATTCGTCATAGAACACCTAATCGGATGGAGCATTTTTTCCGTTGATTCCTGCTACTACTCTGCGAGTATTTTTCAATTTGTTCCAATAGGCCACACTGCAGCAGCCATGGGTTAAATTATATCCGTTCCGCTCATGAAGTCAAGTGAGAACGCACTTTAAATTGCACTATTAGTGATGAAGGTTATTATATTTGTTGGATTTTTAGTATACGAACCAGTTGTATACGTAAGCTGACTTTTTCATCACTCGCTTGTGCCAATTACAAACCCATAACCCAAACATCCACAGTTCAAGTGCAGTCATAAACATATCTGGTGAAAACGAAATATGCTCCAACAATATCCAAGCTCTGGGTATTTCAAATATAACATATTGCCCCCCCCCCCAAAAAAAAAGGAGGCGTACATGTGTGTCTTCACATCCACAAAAGTTAATTTAGAGTTTAGAAGGATGAGCGTAACAAAAATAAACCGAAGGAAACAAAACCCATAAAAAGAAAAAGCAAAGAGATGGTTCTATGTTGATAATAAAAAAGGCTAGATGGATAAAGTTCACGCTTTTGGTTAACTAATTTTGCTACGAACACTAATAATACACATGGAAAATATTTGTTTATTTTATACAGTGAATAAGTTCAGTATAAAATCCTCCCCCACCAAAAAAAGAAAAGAAAAAGAAAAGAAAAACAGAACAAATGCAGGTATAAAAAACGTTTCTGTAGAAAGCAACTCCTGAAATATCTTCGCAGACTCAATATTAAGTTTCCCTTTACATTTTGGCGCACCTCCAAAGCCAAATCTAAACTATAATTTCAAAGTTAAAAGCTAGGATTACAAGCCTACAGTGTTACCAAAGCCAGCCTGTTTGTATGATTTGATTTTGGTATGAATTCCCTTTGAATAGTCTTCATCACCTCAGGTCCTTCTGGAGTTCTACTTTTAATTTTGTGTTGATATTTGCATTTCGTTTCACAAAACGGAATATTCGTAACCCGCGAGTGATTAATTCAAACGTCACACATATAGGACGTTGAATTCCTTGGACCATAAGAACATTGGATGTACAACATTTTGATTGATCACATGAAGGAATTTTTACCTCTAGGTTCTGCAATTCCGCTTATTAAATGAAGTTATTTTACGAACTGAAATTGCCTGAGGATGTGCATGGTTTTTTTAATGAAATGAATACATAAATGAGCCTAAATGATGGACCTCTTATCTCCTGGACACACTTTTCCGGATTAAGACTACGAATAAGATTCCTCTATCACAAGGAATATTCTAGGGTCGAGCAGATCTTCTGTCTAAATGTTGAATGCCTGCGATGGGTTTACATTCCATGTAGTCTGACCTAACAATAGAACAGGGGGAGGTTTGCTCAATTGACACTTTCATAATGATTGTACCAATTCCTGAGATGTTCTGGAAATGTGCTTCTCTGGAAATTGTATCTTTGTTAGGGTTTAATTTCCTTATTTGCTTGAAGAAAGCTAACAATCTGGCCAGTAAAATACCAACCTACAAAAAGGCAGCTAATTAATATTTATAAATTGCGTTCTTTTTCCAAAGCTGTGAAATACAACACTGTATTTTCCTATCCGCTCAACGAATAGAAGTCTCATTTAACTCAAAATTAAAAGAACTGGAGCATTGGGGCGTCTCTAATCCCATCTATTATTAAGTCAAAAGGTTAATAAAAAGCTAAATATTTATAAAGCATGCTTTAAGTTAAAAGTATGCATCATGTTAAACAACTAAAAACCAAGTCTTACTAAATATTAGGGGGACTGTATGAGAATATTGCTGAACTTGACTACATAACTTCAAACAAAAAGGCAGTTTCGTTTGTAATTATAATTTTTCGTCTTGTGATTAAAGTTTGTGTTTACATTCCGGCATTTATGTCTGTGCTAAACGCTAATTAGTTGCATAAACGGTTATTGTTCTGTGATTTCTTTACACGAGGAAAACACTAATGCGAACATATATTTTCCACGATAGTGTTCTTTGATCCATTTCCCGTTCTTGCTGCCCTTGTCGAAAGTTGAATTTTCTGCATTCACTTCTGATAACCTAACCCAGTTGTATTAATTTTTTTTCTTGCTACACGTACCCCCAGAGACAATTTTCCATTGCAGCCTGTATCCCTAGGTCTAGGTCCTGACCTGGCTAATTCAAATTATACATAATCAAATCTAAAATATATTTACAATTTTATAAGTTGTCAAATATCACAAAAACGATGATAAGTGTGATTTATGAAATGATTTATAAGTGTATAAAATAAACACAAGAACTATGTTAAAGATAGCACTTACACAAAGAGTAAATAAATTTGCTTATGTTTGTGACCTGTTAATATTATGGTTAAGTTTATTTTCTGGACACCAGTTCCTCAACTCGTGGCTGAATCTTCAAAAGTGCAAATGCCAATGGTGATTCTCGATTTCTTGTTTTGCTTTGATTGCTGTCAATGTCTATAGTTCAGTGTACTCTTTGCATGTATTAATACCAGAAATCACAAACTGATTTTGATTTTCAGTGACCTGTCAAAAGAGATATCCGAAAGATGAGAGAAATTGATGGTGGTGGTGGGAAACAGATTTTAATCCATACGTTTTATTATCGTCTTCCTGAATTTCTGGAAAGTATTTGTGAGATTTAGTCCATGGAATTTGATTACTTATAAAAGTCCATCAGCAATACTGACTAGCCCGTAGAGCAAGCAAAATGGATCCTTGGATAGAGGAAAATTCATATTTTTCGGGCTGAAATACTTTTCATTATTTGCTGTATTTATACCGACTATAAGAGCATTTTAAAGTTTGTGGGCGAATGCGTATCCCAGGATGAATATGTCTGACTAACGTGTTGGCGTGTTTTGTCTACTTTGCTCGAGAAAACAGTGTGCAACACACACGCGATGTACTTAAGGTTACATTTTCGATTAGAGCCTCAAAATAATGTTGTTTCTCGTTAACTTTCCACGTTTTCATGCATATCATTTCTATTTTTCTACAAAATAGCTATAGATTTTTACTATCACCACCATCATCAGCTGGTTAAACCAATTATTATGCCTAATAGCTTAAAATAGGTGTTTGTAAAACTCAAGTTGCTAGCTTGAAACATCTTGCTGAACTGTTTTGAAATTCATAAATATAAAACTGATATTAATGGAGAGAAAACGTTCAGAACATTTAAGTTCCGTGGATGACATATTTTGAATACAACCTCCCTTACAAATTGACACATATCTAACTCATAGAAACTCTTACAACGCGCGTGCCCACACACACGCACGCACACACGCACACGCACATTCACACTGTCTTTAATACTTCCAAACTCTGAGGAGGATAAGGCTAAACAAAAGTTTCACCCTCCAGCCAAAAATCGAACCTGGGACCTCCGGATTTGAAGGTCAGCATGCTACGTTAAGATCATTCTTAGGTTCTTTAGAGTGGTGGAATGAGCAAGATATGGGAATGAGCATTTGCGATGGTGTTTGTAATGAATTTGTAGAAAGCAGTAGATCCAAACAACAAACTAAATAAAAATAAAAATTAACTTACAGAAAAATTTGAAAATGTTTCTTTGCATGTTTGATTTTATTCCTAAATATCTTTATGTAAGTTTCTTCTGTTACTGAATCAGTGCAATTTCTTACCACAAATTTCAGTTTTTTTTATGTTTTTATGCGGTTATCGTTTTACTGCCGACATTGTACCATCCCAAGTGAAACAGTCAGCGTCTGCTACTTCTTTTAAAGTCATAAATAGAACCAATCTTAACAAATTTTGTTTATTAAAGCATAATTGGACTATGATTAGCAACAGTGATCCAAGCGCCAAAACATAAAAGGTGACATCACTTCAGTGCTTCCGGAAAAGTTCATTCTATCGTAGTTTAGCAAAGAAGATCCGAGCAATAGCTCCAATGTGCTACCATCTAACAGTAGTTTTAAATATAGTTATTACACAGCTTCAATATGGAGAAGGTTTATAAAAGATGAATATCTCAGATTCTGATTTTGGTGCTTGGATCAGTATTGTTCATCAAAGTTCAATTGGTATCCCGAACGGTGGTCTGAAAAAGGTTCTGCAAAATGTTGTTTCCGTTTTGTGCTCATTTAAAATCTACTCTGCACTAAAGACATACATTGTTCAATCAAAAATATTATCAAGTTAAATGAAAACTCCGGGAGAAATGTCCTCACATTGACCATCACTCGCAAACCTTGTTGCAGTAGGAATGATGCTTTGGGCAAGGAAGGCAATTGCCGTTTCCCCAATAAGGTTGTTGTCAGCCGGTTTGGTAGAGTTCTTGCGGTAGTGCGGAGGGACTAAAAGATCACAATGTATATTATGAAAGATGTTTGAATTCTCTTTTCATGGGTGTCTTTTACAGAACCTGAACTCAGTGCACCATTTACCCTGCTTAGGGTTTTTGATAGGGGGATTCAGATTTGCGACATCGACTAGATGGGGGGGAGGGGGGCATGATTATTTAAAAGGCAGTTTTATGTCAGATGAGACTTGTAATCTTGATGAACGCTGTCCCCAGTGAAGGGGTCTGTACATCCGGAGGGACGTGTCTTCCAGAAGCATGGGGTTAGAATAGGTAAATAAGTATGGTGATAAAGGGTATCCCGGGAGGGAAGCGTGTATCCCGGAATCAACCCTACTCCCCTCCTCGCCCCTGCGTGCGCCGGGTCCGCCTGCCGCGCGGGCTGCGCATTTCGATGGTGCCCGCGACGTCGGACGGTCGCCTTCCGTTTCCCGCTCCTCCTCAACTCCAACATATGTTTTCATTTGTTTCCGTGACTACGCCGTCCGCTGTCCACGGCCCTCTCGGCACTTGACACCAAGTACCACTTGAACGTCGAGGACTTTTCGCTCTATTTCCGTTGTTTTTCCGTGTTTCGATCTTGGATTCTGTTCCTTTTCGATCAACCTCAAGCCCTCTCTCGGACCGTGACCAGAATATACCTACTGTTATTTCTGTGAAAGTGTTTGTGGTGCTTAGTGTATTGTGCGTCGTGAGCAAGAGCAACAGGTATGCTGGTCTGCCATAAAGTTTGAGTTCCTTGACATGTGGGCCGCCGTATCGAGGTCCTTGGAGATATTCGTGGCATTCTTCGAATATTATACTTCCAGGTACGTCAAAATGCAGCGCGTACTCTAAGCACACACTCATTTGTAAGCCTTAAAATAATCCATACCTAAAGTAAATTCACAAGTTGTTTTGAGTTATTCACAACAAATGTGTAAGTATTTAACGATAGTGGCGAAGCGTTACTCTATTTCTTTGGACATGTATGTACATATTCCAAATCGAAAAACAAGACAAACAAAATCTGTTGAATAATTAGAAAGAGCAGTGTTAAAAATACCAAACATACTTTTCTATCGTGGTTTAAGATCCATGTTGGAGCTGTTGGAAACGAGAGGGTTTGTTAGATCACAAAATCTTCTGCCAAATTCAACCCAGAATTTAGCTATTCGTCGTGTCTAAATTCATATTTTGAATTTTTTAAAGAAATAAATGGTAGAAAAGAGGAATAACTAATGATAACTAAAATAAGTGTAGTTTTAAATATTTCATACTAAACTATATTCTTGCACAATTTATTACTCTACACGGGAAATGTAAATATTTCTGTAACGTTTTCGTCTAGTGTCAAATAGATTTATTTTCAGGTGTAAAAGTCAGAAGAAAAAGTATTCCATCTGTCCTTATATAAGAAGACACATCCCAATAGTTCATCTTTACCATTGCAAAATCAAGTATTCACATCCACATTACATACTTATTTACTAGATCAAGTTGCACCTCTGCTTCTATTTATTTAATCCAGTTAATTATTTTAACAACTTTTCTTGCTTGATTTTGAATATAAATAATAATTGCTATCGAACCCCCGTTAGTTTTAAATAAATGTTATAGGTACCTCATTATGCTTAAACCTATGTCGTTCTGATAAACGACACTTTAATTAAATGTAGATATAATATATCTGCTTCATAAATAACCAAAGTAACACAGTATGTAATACCTTCAATAATGTGTCTTTATATGAATATTTACAAGTTTTGAATTTAAAGTGCTATAAGCTGTGCTCTAAATATGTAGGTAGACCCATATAGTATTTGAGGGTCATAGTACACATCAATTTTCAGGTTTGTGAAATAAGAAGAGTAAAGTAAGGTTAATTCATAAAAATTAAAATATTGCCAGATTTTTAGTGTCCAAGTAAAAATTAAAATACTCAAAATTCAAATTAATTAATATACCAGATCACAAAAAAGTGTACTCTTAAGTAGCCAATGTACTACTAAAATATTTTGTTTAAAACACACAAAAATACCCACTTCGATAGTAATTACACTCGTGAATGAACATATATAGGGAATCATGAACTGCATAGAGGAAATTGGTAATATAAGTAAAATGTTTAAAAGAAGTTTTGTTTCGCCAAGATGTCTGTAGATTAAAATTACAAATCCCTTTACGGATTAGTGCATATAGAATGTATTTTATCTTTGGGATAATCCCGATTTAACACGCATTATCTCATTCAGAACTCTTACTTACAAAATGAGAATGAAGTATGTACTACCTTTGGCATTTGAAGTCATAGCATAGCACTGTTTACGTAACAGGCTGTGCTATGGAGATGACCATGGGATTTCACCTCAGGATGTTAATCCCGTGGGGAACCTGGATTACCTCTACCCTCCAGGATATGTTGCAAGCCTGGGAATTTTGGGAGGCCAAACAAAACCACAACTCTCATGGGACATCTTACTCCGGTCTCTTAAATAACACAAAGGTGATATTATGTAACACCAAAACAGCTGATAAGTTTTGAAGAAAATGTTACACAGAAAATATATTACTCAATCTGACAAACAATATGCAATATAATGTAAGTGAAACTTTATTTGATAAGAAAAGTTATATAAAATATGCATGTGGAAGGGCATTCTCTGAGAAAAGTGTCAGAATAAAGATTGACATTAAAACTTCACTTTTAAATAATGTTAAGTCAAGAGAAATTGGAATAATACCTATGCATTTGAAATTAAATTACACAGCTCAATCATAACATGGTTCCCTTAAAATAGTAACATATGAAGCATATTTTCTTAAGTTACACAGCAGAAAATGTAATTGCAATAATATATTTTATTAAAAGATGACGAAAAGTACCTAATAAATAAATGCAAGAGCATTGTTACAAGTATTGGGTTGCGGCCAAGGAATTCTACCGTTTCTTATTATAATTTATTATAAACTATATTAGCTATATATGAAAAGTATTAAAATATTGACACAAAATATTGCAAAAATGCACAGTTCTGAAGTAGTATGACACAGCCAAGTTCTTAAGAGCACCCAAAGATAAAATGTCTAAATACTGCAGTTTTTACCTAAATGTTTTCAAAATGTTGCCATATAAATTATCATGACCCAACCACAACGTGTGTGTGTGTGTGTGTGTGTGTGTGTGTGTGTGTGTGTGTGTGTGTGTGTGTGTGTGTGTGTGTGTGTGTGTGTATGAACTGTGTAACGATATCACATAGAACTGTGCATTAAAAGAATGAAATCTATAAATGAATATGCAAACGTGTAAAAATGTTATGTAAATTAACTGTATGTGGCTATGTGTCTGCAATTTTATTACATAATAAATGTTGCCATAATTACAATTATAAGCGTGTGCTAAACTTCACATAGGTATCTTGTAACATTTTTTGAGAAAACAGTTATTTCACTTAACTATTCTCATATTCTTACGATACAGAAACTGGAATTTTGAATAAATAAAATGATTAACATATACAAAATTGGCATATAGACTTTTATTCACTCTTCTGGTTGTTTGAGAAAACTTTTAAGTCCTTAGATATAAATTTAACAGGTCATCATCATAGAATTAATTATGGAATATCCTGAGCAGTTTAAACATATGCCAAAAACCATATGCTACTCTTTCAGTTCTTTTTCTCTGAGTTTCTGCTAAAAATATGACACATTTTAATGTGCAGAAGTTAAGAGAAGCCAAACAGAATAGAACGCAATGGAAGCAAATAAAGCAATAGCAGTGGTGCTTATTATAATTAATATTTCAAAATTGCATGAAACAGTTGAATGCTCACATGCTCACTAGAAAAAAAAATATATGGTTTGACAATTGCTACACATGCAATGAAAAATTCTCTGACTCTCTATCTCTATACCTCTTAGGCACTCACACCCACACACACGACATATTAAGATTTTAATAGTTTGATATATTTTAACATCAAACTTTTACGTTCGCCTGTTATCAATAGCATTACTTTGTTTTCCTTCAAGCAACTTCCAAGTATGCTTTTATATCCTTAAAATATCGATTCTGTTACACCATGTGTTCAAACAAAAAATATTTTTGAACAATATTTACCCAAAATCTCTTAGAACACGCAGTTCCATTAAGTATTTATATGCCCAAGATTGGCAACTTTTTATTGTTTAGGATCAAGTTGCAGCATTCTACCGTCAGTCCAAAGTTACCTCCAATAATATTTTTTCCTACTCTTTTTTCGTCTGTACGTGTGCTGCCAAAATATGTGTTCAGTTTTCTTGTTTCCCGCACAATAGACCGATACCCCTGCAAGCATTATAATTCCGTGTGCTCTCAAGAGTTTAAATAAACACGTATTGAAGCCTTCAACGGATCTGAGGCAAACGCTGTAGCCTTCAATTGAAGCTAAGTTTCAAAGTCTTCTTGAACACAAAAGCCAATTCTTGAATTTTTGGCAAATGTTAACCAAACTAAACCTATGGGTGGCCTCAGTGACAATTTTCATAAAAAAAGGTTACATCTATGCGTATATTTATTTATACTCGAGCGTGGCAGCGCCGTAGATTCACCTTCCAGAGGTCCCGGATTCAAACCCTCGGGACCAGTCTAGCGGGCCGAAGATTTTTTCGCGGTTTTCTTCCCTAGATAATTTAATACGGAATTACCCTATTATCCCTTTCATCATTGCATTGCATTTATTATTATTGTTCATCGCTATAGCAGACATTGGGCTAATGTACCATTATATTAATTAAAATTAGTTTGCCTACAAAATACTCGCATTTGATTTGCTTTTTCAGGAGTTTGCCTCCCATGGATCATTGCTAGGTGAAACACACAAGCAGGCTCCTTGGAAGTTAACATCATAAAAAGAGGAGGTTTATCCGTTAAAATTGGAATCGGGCTTGCTTATCTGGACTCAACAAGATATTGCTGGGTAAAAATACTATTACTTAGCAATCTCAGTGTTGCATTGCAGCCCTTGGAATTTTATACAACAGAATTGTAAATGCGCTGGTTTGAAAAATGATGCAGAAAATTTCAAGCAGAAGTCTGAAGGAATGCTATGGAAATGTTTAAATAAATAACGTTGGTAATAAATATTAAACGAGCTATATTTTAGGAATGTATACGAGCTGAAACAATATTAACATTCTATGAAGTCGAATGTTTTTTCGGCTCTTCACATACGGGTTAGAAGATGCGGGCGGCACAGACCCTATCAAAAGTATGACACGGAACAAATTAACAAAAGCTCTATCTTTATGGCTTTTTGCCATTTGCCATTAAAACGCAACAAAAGTTATGTCTTGTCCTGAGGAAATGGGATTTAAAATATTGTTACTTAAGCTCGAATTTCATCATTTCTTACCGGAGTTGCAAAACTAAATATACATCTTATTGTAATAGCCCAAAATATCTCAGGTTAGTTCTTGCTTTCAGTTTTGATAGTTTTAAAAAATCTACGATTCTCGCTCTTTAGCACGCGTAGGACAATCTAAATATATGTTCAGGGAAATTAGTTTAATCATGAAGTATCAATTTAGTAACACAGAGGTTCTCTGTTACACATGTGAATAAAAGTAAAAACCAGTTCCTTTAATTTGAATGAGTTCTGTGGTTTTCTTTATTCCATATTTTCGTATATTTCTTAAAAATTAAATAAAAAATAAAGAGAAATCGTAATGCACAGATCATTTTATATACAGAAGTCAAGACAGAAAGAAACCTTTTGAGGTTGGATTAGCTAAATAACCAAATTATTCAGTGTTTAAAGATCCTTTAGTTGTGTTTCGAATACAGATTTCAAATTTATCTTTAAAATAATATATTCAAATAATAGTAATAATAAACATAATAAATGTTATCTTGTTCCAATACCACTCATCACTAACATTCACATAAGTATATTAAAAGTTAAGTCAACTACCATGATTGAAAACGTATGTTATAGTGTTAGAAAAGAAACTAAAATAAATATCTCAGAAAAAGACATCGAAACTCAAATTGGGTGTTCTTGATGTGAAATAAATGTTGCACTATAATATATGGAAATAGTTATTTATTTCTTTTATCTGAATTCAACATATTTAGAACTTTCTGTGTTTAAACAGAAAATGATTATCCGGGCTTGTGGGCCGTGGTCTGGTGGACATTTCCTTTGAAGCTGCGTCGGAGATGCATTGGTGCAGCCTTGCAGTTAAAAATCTGATGTGTTACACTCACATGACTTTCTCTACTCTTGTACTAACCATTCTTACAAACTCTTATTCTTGTATCTTCTTCGTGTTAGTTGAGATAAACATTTGCAGAAAATATCTTATTGCCTATTTCCTTGTAGGTACAATGGAAATATGGGAATTCAGTAGGCTTTCAGCGATAGTCAAATATTTTAAAGCTTTCAAACTCCGTTCTCTTTACACGGTTAACATATAGTTCTCCAAAACCTGCACCAGTAATGAAGAATATCTTCGAAATAGTTCACTCTACAAAAAAATGTATCTGGACATAAATTGTGTGTTTTAGCAAATCTACATTTTTTTGTGCAGTAAGATTTGGTCTATCTCTTACGTTTACCAGTTGTGCAGAAGTCAACCAGAGCAAATAAAACTTCATGGGCTATAGCCAGAAAATTCAAGATATACATTTCTTTTGCCATAAAAATATCTCAAATATAGGACATTTTAATCAAGATCGCTAGAGCCATTTTCAAGAAAATCAAACTTTTCGAAAAGTTTAGGATGGAGTGATTTTCTTCAATATGAAATATATTAAACTAAAATACCAACTTTGGTTTTTAACAGACTTTTCGTTTTAGTTATGCTGTCCACAGACACAAATGCGCGCGGGCGGACCTTTTTCTAAAAATTCATTCTTTGGATTCAGGAGGCCTTAAAACATTTATTTCCGGTGAAATCTCGACATCAAATTTTTGTGTGGAATACAAAACTTCCTCTACTTTACTATACGTAGTAGAGAAAGTAAAAATGACTTATGGGTGCTTTAAAAATGCAAAATAGCAAACAAATAGTAAATCACTGTGTATCAGATATCTTTGTCAGTTCAATGTTTTAAATAAGTAAATGAATAGCATATGCTCTTACCAAATGGCATAGCAGCTTGACATGGACCATAACTTGAATCTAAGTGGCTTAATGTCTACTGAATAACAGAAAAACAATGGAAGAGACGACCACATAACTAGAAAAGAAAAACTGGGGAATTGAATAGGAATAAACAAAAATGTCTCAGTCCTTGTTTATATAAATGACTAGGGCTAGGAAGTTCATGAATTTGCATGTTTTTTCATAGGGGTTAAAAATTTATGCTTTTACATTATGTGCACGAATTACGGAATTTTCAGTTATTTGGACATGATTTTATGGTGCATATAACTGTATATTTTCTTGATTTTTGATAAATGCATATTATTTCAATACTATACCACTATATTGCATATTTTAATGATTTTATGGCTTTTTATTACTTTTTTCTATTTGGATAATATTTTTCATATTAGCAGTACTGCACATGATGATGCAATTCACGAAGATTTCAATATTATTGCCCCTATATTGCATATTTTAATGATTTTTATGCTTTTTTTTAATTTTTTCATCTGTATAATATTTTTCATATTGGTAGCATTTCTGAGACAATGGTTCTTTCCCATTGATAGATAGATTTGTGTCCAGTACGAAGATAATTTTTGTAACTAGATGGGGAACATGGGTTAATGCAGTTTTATATTATGCTGAGCACATAGAAATAGTCGAAGAGGCTGTTAATTCATTGGACTTGAAAGATGCTTCATCAATAGAAACTGTGCAAAATATTCTGTCAGGCACTGGGTTAAAAGAGGATCTTAGTTTAATATCTGCCCATTTTTCTTTCTTACCAACAGCCATAACGGCATTGGAAGCTGTAGCATCTTCTTTGCGTGAATCACTTAGTGTGTTTGAAAAAAAATATGTGATCTAAGTTCGGTTCCTGGTAGCATAGGACAAAAAGTGAAAGAGAAAGTGAATTATGTAATTTCAAAAAATTCTGGTTATAAACAGATGTGCGGTATTCGAGACATCCTCGAAAGAAAACCATGTCTTACCAAGAGACTTGACTCTCTCTCTCTCTCTCCCTGTGAAGCAGTTAGCATCATTTAAATATGCCCCGATAACATCTTGTGACGTGGAGAGAAGTTTTTCACGTGTGTTTTTCGTGTGTTTTGCGAGACAACAGACGATGCTTTACACTTGAAAATTTGTGCAAAGTGTTGGATGTGAACTGCAATTTAGCAGTTAATACTAGCAGCGGGACTACTTCTGCTTCAACATCTAAAGAATAAGCTAACTTTATTTATTATTTATACTAACTCGTCTTGTCTACTGCAAAGGGACCTTAATTGTTTTAATTAAATAGTGCATATTTCTTGGCATATTTTCAAGTTTTTAAGAGCATATTTGCATGCATATTTCAGTGTTTTTAGGGCATGAACTTCCGAGCCCTACAAATGACACTATTGACAGCAAATAAAATAGCACTTAGTGCTAATAAAATTGTAGTACGGATATAAATGAAGACATACTAAAGTTTAAAAGTTCAATCAAATAAAATAAATAAAATTACTGTATTTTAAAGAGATCAAAGGAAAATACCATAGGAGTTGTTAATAATGAAACTGCAATGTGCCGTGGGTATATTGAAACAAGAGAGAACATTATCGTTATATAAGAATTTTTATAACAAATAAACTAATGTAACTAAATACAAGATGAAACCATTGAGACATGTGTATCTGAAGTAACATTACCATGAAACGACCCTTGATCATGGGAAGAGCATTGTTGTACGTCACTTAACTCTATAGAACGTAGTCTTGTGCAGACTTAATGGATCTGTGCAATACAGTAGTATTACTTTCTCTACCCATTATAAACTTAGCAATTATTATAGCACTCATTAAAGTTGCTTTATATATGCTTTCTGGAATGATTTTAAATTAAATTGTAGTTATATACAATGTTAAAATAATGTTTACTGACATGTATTGCATGAGGTAAGTTTTGTCTATTTCTTATGGTTTTCTAGTTTAACTTACGTAATTTAATCAGAATGAAGATAACTGTACACGTGCTCTATAGTTAAAGGTTTTATCGAATCAGCATCATCTTCATGATTATCATCATCTAGGCATAACCCTTTGGCTTAGTTCCTTCTTCAGGAAAACGGATCTGCCTAACTCATTCGCGATCTGCCGACAATCCTACCCATTGGTTTATATTTTATACTTTCTCTACTACGTATATTAAGTAGAGGAAGTATTGCATTTACCCAAAAATTCGATCTCCAGAGAAAGGTTCGTGTGTGTGTGTGTGTGTGTGTGTGTGTGTGTGTGTGTGTGTGTGTGTGTGGGTGTGTGTGTGGTGTCTGTCAGTCTGTGGACAGCATAACTCAAAAACGAAAAGTCGGTTAAAAATCAAATTTGGTATTTAAGTTTAATATCTTTCGAGGATGCGACACGAGCATTTTGAAGAAAACTCCTCCACCCTAAACTATCCTTTACATGGATTACTCCTAGCGCAATAGCGCATGAAGACCCAAGCCTTGCCACCCAGCCTCTGCGTCCCCCACCTCTGCCCACTACAGGCGTCATTGTTGGGGTTCAGTACTGGAGGGTGGGATGTGGTCAGTTCCCCGGTCCCTCCCGGCCAGTTATGCGACCATCGCAACCTGGGGCCGCTTCTTCTCCTTCAAGTAGTTCCTCAATTTGTCCCCCGGCACCTAACGAGGCTAAGTGCACCCCGTGCCAGACCTCCCAGCCTGTCCTCCGCGCCAGAGGCAAGCGCGCTGCCAACTGCACTACGAGTGTTCAGTAAGCTAATAGAAACGAATATATTTTAGGTAAGTTAACATTTTTTGTCAGATCTTTGGGATATAGTATTTAAATTCATATTTTACTTCTGAAATAGTTCAGATAAATATCATTCGACGGTCTGACCCTCGCAGATAAAATCTAAATTCTCCACTTGAGAATTTATCGGTAAGGTCACATGTCTCATCATATTACTTACGAAAAAATTCTGTGCATCATTTGTCCACAAATGTTGTACAACTCAGTTTGAGGTTTAAAGTTGATGCTTTAGGTAACATCAAGATTAATTTATGAGGTAAATTTAAATATTAACCAACACAATTCAGCTGTTGAAAATTAAGTCAGCAAGCACCGGAAATAATCAAGTATTCTGACTGTTCAGCTACGTTTAGCGCGTCCCTGAATTAAATATGAACGGTTAGAACTCATCCGTTGGGCACTGAAATGGTAGCTGCAGCCCACATCTTCCATGGTACTGTATCACACAGCATATTCGGATTCTTGCTGTTGAAAATTCGCCATATATAACTGCAAGCGATTTTCATTCATTACGCTCGGAGTGAGTAATTGGAAATGAAGTCCCGTTTCGATTGGTATGGCTGAGATGAGAAAAGGTGTGGATAAAATGCTCGCGTCAGACAGGATTAAGTAAAGTGCACTGGCACTATGCGCACAGCCCTTCGCTGTACTTAAGCTTAACAAAAGCTGGCTTAGATGTTTGTTCCAAAACAAAAGCTTCCCTGTCATTGTTTCACATTTAAAAATCACGCGGAGATTTTCTTGGTGCAGGTTGTCAGAGCCGTGAACTTGCTTGATCTTAACGTGAACAAGATGTCTGATACAGAAGGGTCTTCTGCACCGCTTACTCTGTAGACTTGACGTAGTCAACACCAGTTTAATCCGAGGTTGCTTTAAGAGATTGTATTTCAAGGAAATTGCCATTATGACTTTCAACTTCATACAAGATGTAATTGAAGTGAAGTCCTTCAACTCCTTAAGACAAACGTTTAAATCCACAGTTTTCATGTAATTTACTATCTGTAATCCAACGGGTAGTTACGTGTTTATCCCTTAACCGCGATTGTGATTTATTACACTGGTCTACATTTTGGAAGAAACGTTTGATGTTTCAGTTTTGATTTCGAGGTGCTGATTCCAAATATGTTACCAGTTTTCTTCTTTCACGTCCACAATTTTTTTTAATGAAGACATTTTCATTACCGATATACCAGGTGAGTCAGCCGCTCCCAATTTTTTGGAAGGTAGGCTACCCATCAAACGGGATGTACGTTTTAGTCCAATTTTTCGCTTACTAAAACATATTGATTGACGTTTCTAGAATGGCGACTGCGCAAAATTTAGAGGAACAGCGGTTTAAGGGACAGAACGTATTCGTGGCTAAACTGCACCTCAAAAACATCCGACTCGTTTGCTAAGAGCAAATTCCTGGTTTTCAGCCGATTTTATAAGTCGTTCATTGAAGTATACATAGCAACGTAATTCAGTATACGCCTCTGATAAAATTGACCTATCATATGGCTACACTAAAAAGATCAACTAAAAGAAAATGGCGGATTCTCGCACTTAGAGCCTGGGTTGGTTGCGACAAATAAGAGGCACGCCTCATCCGTTAGTCAAAATGCACACATTACCTATTAAATAACGGTTTACTTAAATTTTGGCGTAAACTACGTCCGGTACATCTCAAATAGTATGCATAATATCTCTTGCCAATAATTCAAACTGTCTTAAAAACCTAAATTAGGCATGGAAGTACCGAGGTGGCAACAGTGTAGATCCTGGCATACATGTTCTGCGGTTGAACTCGGAATTTGCTTTCAGCCAAGCGTCCAAACAGCTAAATATAAAACTGTTTCCTGTGCGTTAACCTCGGTGGCACCGGTTTGCATCATGACGTTTAGATTTTTTCTTCATCAAAACTTGGAAACCGCGTTCACACCATCATCATCATCAGCAGCATCATCATCATCATCATCATCATCATCATCATCATCACCACCATCATCATCATCACCACCATCATCATCATCACCATCATCATCATCAGCAGCAGCATCATCTACACCAAGATAGGCTACACTGACATGTTTCGGCTCAGAGATTATCCTTCCAGCAACCTTTAGGTCTTCCCACACTGCGGTTCCCGTTAGGTTTATATCCTGCAACTATTTTCGTTATTCGATTATTTCACAGTCGTGTTAGTGATCTGCTCAATTCTATTTGTATATAGATATTTTGCTATTTAAGTTATACATTTTTAGTTGTTCTTTGATTGTGTCATTTCTCACGTGACCTAAACGGGTATATCCAGCAATGCTTCTTAAAAACTTCATTTCTACTATTTCCACCATTCTTCTATCCCTTCTGTTCATTGCCCAATTTTTTTCGGAACCATGAGTCAATATTGGTACGGCCATCACTTCATCAAACTTCATCATAGTTTCATTTCGAACTTTATATTTCAGAGTTCGTTAAAGCGTTCCACATATATTCTGAAATTTATGTAATTTTTGTTTTATATCTCTATCATCATAAAATGAAATATCAGATCCCAGGTACTTAAAATATTGTACTTGTTCTATTGTTTTATCTTTAATTATTATGTTAGCTCTTATTGATCTTTCCCTAGAAAGATAATATAATTTTAAAGTCCCTGAGAGTTTAGGACATTTCGTTCTTGACTGTAATAGAATCGGTATAGTGACCTCCCCACTGGACTGGAGTGATGCAGTGTATTTTTATGCGTTCCGACTCCCTCCATTGTCCATGCGCAAGATGTGTTCGACAGACGAATACGTTCATATGCTCTTGATCTACGGATAAGCAAGAGCCAATGTACAAGCAGCTCAGCATCCATACCGGGAAATATCCCCATAACAATACCATAAAATGGAAGTAAAACTATTACGAGTTAGAATAAGAACTTTAAACACAGTAATTGTTCAGCCAATGCTATTTCTGAATATTACATGCTAAAAAAATAGCACATGCAGGGGATTCGAACCACCTCTACAACGGATGGATTGTTTACAAATCGTGTGCTCCTTCCAAATGAGCTATCTAGAACTTCAGAAGAAAATATTCGGTATAACTTGGACAGAACCTAGCATAGGGCCTGATGTTTTCGTGTTAAAATGCGGATTGCATAAAACTGGAAAATAAGGGACAGCTGACTCGCCTGCTAACTACAAGATAATTCTCATTCTTAAGAACGTGATGTGTAGGTATTAGAATTATATAATGTACGCATACTTCTCAAGAACTACCAGTAATGAATACAACTGATATTATTTTACAGCAAAACAAATCCTTTTGGCACTTCTTTCATAAGCATGAGAAATACCGAGGGAGTCAAAAAGTACCGAACCGGCTGCGCGGTATTTTGGCTGCCCGCGTCTTCGGCGCTTGTTGCCGTCTGCCGCTATCATTTAAAGGCGCGAATGAAACCATACAACATTTTTAAAACTACTTTTAAAAGCTTTATTTACTAACTTTATGAAATGAAGTGCTGAAACTGGCCACGGTGGTTGTCCATACGTTTTTTAGCACTTGCGAATTACTGGAAAGTTCCTGGCGGATATCTTTTTAAATTCTTCCAGGGTGCATGGGTTTGTCTTGTACATTTTGTTTTAAGACAGCCCAGACATAGCAATCGCAATATAGGCTGTATAAGTGCATGTTTTATTGCTAATTGAAGATAGTGTAATAAGTAATATAAGTCAATATTTGCTTTACTTAAGAACTTATAGTTTTACTTCTTAAGAGTGATAATATGTTTTCAGGTTGGTTAGTACTTCTAAGTACTTCTGGTATAGTATTAAAGACATCATACTGCCTAGGCCAGTAGGTCACGCATTGAGTGTGAAGCAAAATGGATAGTCTATACGACAGGCATTGTTTACTTTGCGGCACAGTTATTACTACCCTAAAAATGTCATCTTGTCCAGTGTGGTGAAGAAGTTAAGAGGAATGCATGTGTAAAATTTGACCCAATAATTGTGAAATACAAAAATGTTGCTTCATAATAAAGTAGGTAATATAAAGTCAAAACCATTAAGAAAACACTTCGTTTTTTTTTTTTTTTTTTTTTTTTTTTCACTTTGTGCATTTAAATTAACTGAAGCTATATATGGTGATGTGCTAGCTAACTAGTAGACAGCCAAACGTTAAACATTGGCTTCGCGCAAATCATTCATTTTTACTGGAACAATAAATTTCTACAGCAATTATTATTTTAATAAGTATACAGGCTGCAATTTATAAATAGACAAAAATATTGCTATTATTGTGTACAAGGACTCATAAATTCCAACAAAACATGTTGCAACCTGCGAATTTTACAGATTTCATGGATACATCACCTTAAGCATCTTGCAAATAAGCTGGAAACTTTTTTTAAAAATTGTTTTGTTGTGTAACAACGCTGTAAATTGCCAAAATCACCTCAATGTCGCTGGTGTGCCGGAATGTTGCCCCGCAAGAGTTCTTTTGCATGCCAGTGAATCTACTTACATGGAGCTGTCGTCTTTAAGCACACTTAAAAACCATCGGTCTGGGCCGGATTTGAACCCGCGACCTTGGGATCAGTAGGTCAGCGTCTAACCAACTGAGCCACCTAGAGCAACTCTTTAAGCTGGCGTTATATATTCCAATAGAGCCAGATTAATATATTTATGATAAACGAGTTATTGTAGTGTGTTTTAGCAAAACAAAGAGCTGCCTCTCTATTGCTGAATTTAACCCACCACAGCACATTATTTTAAATATTAGCCGCACTTGTGCGGTAAAACGGATCACTCCCATACCACTTTAAACGTTTATGGTATTGGAGTGGTGAAATTGATCATTAGCTGCGTTTTATAGTATCAAATCAGACTGAACGAACACTTTAAAACAATGGAGATAATGATGCAAAATAATGATGATAAGATACTTAAATTTGCATACTGAATAAGCTGCAAATGATTCGCAGATAATTAATCAAATAAGGGAACTGCTTTAAATATGAGTATCTGGGATGTAAAATGTTATCTCCCATCAATATATTTGTCACGCAATAATAAGATTTTAGGCAGTAAAAGCAAAGAAAGCACAGTTAAAATTATATCAATCGGTGACATGTTTAATATTACTTTAAGGGTAGCCACAGAAAAAGGTTAAAGGTGAGTAGAAGTGTCAAAAATGAGTTTTCTAAGATCGCTGGCTTATATAGCTCTAATTAACGCAGTGTGCAAATAAAGAAGAAGAGAACTTGTAGTTCATATACTAGATCGCATGCAGAATTTCTTAGGATAGATGACAACCGGTCACCCAAGAAAGCATGTCATTGTAAACCATATATTTTGAAGATAGTTGAGAATTATGATAGAATGACAATTTTATTCGAATAAGGACGAAACAAGTCTCAGGCTCAAACGCTCTGGATGATGGTTATGATGATATTCGAGGGAAGCCAACAGAGAGACCTACATATAATCAGGCTAGTGCTTGTCAGACCCTGGGAGTCTGAGGAGAGATGCCTAGCGGTGTGCCAGGACCCGGGCGAAGGGTGTGAGACAGCGTGGGTCCCTAACGTGTAGTACTACAAGATACTCATGGTTTCACATTTGAGCAATGTTGCACACATGGCCTACTAGAGCCTAGAAAGTGATAACAGTTATAGTTGTTTTTTACATTTTAGTTCATATTTACTTGAAACAGTGTTATAACTACCCTTAGCCTTTAGCGTACATGTGCGGTATTTTTTTGTGAAATACTTTTCCTTTACCTTTGCAGTAAAGTAAACAAATTATGAAATGCATTGTCGTTGTATTTGACTAAAATTTTCAGGTATGTATTTTCAAAATGCTCTTGGCAATCCACCATTGCATTACTTCTCATTTTGAGAAATCCTCGTAACCCAAGAAGTTTAATGCTAAATCATCATCAGTTTTAGGCAATTTTAGGCATTCATCCGGGATGTCTTCAAGGAGATTATTAACATATACTAGAAGGACAAAAGGTTTGAATACTGCGCCCTGCGTCACACCAAGAATGGTGTTTTCAACATTACACATTAATGGTACTGTATCCTTATCTAATACCATAGTGACTGGGAAAATACAATACGTTCTCTTCAACGCATTGTGTTATCTGTTTTTGTAATAAAACCTCAGAACTACTAGACAAATTGGAATATTAGTAATAGATGTATAATTAGCATAATCTCTTTTGTTTCCTTTCTTATAGATAGGACTTATTTTTAAAAGTTAGAATGAATATGGAAAATTACTGTTGTGTCAAAAGTTTCTAGCCTAACCTACCCGGCACTACAGTGTTAGCCTTTAAAAATGTAAATGCATATCAATTAATTTCATTTAGCTTTGGAATTACTGTAGAATGGTCGAGAGGGCCATCGCTTACTCCACATAATTGTAATTTCGTAATCCCCGGCTATTCTTAGTCAATTTCTGATATTCACACAAACGATTGAAAACATTGGACATGAGTTCCTTAATTTCATCCAACAGTACCTATTCCAAGTTCTTGAAATTCTACATATCTATCCATACCTTAAGGCAGTGGAACAATCATCGCTCTATGAAATTTTCAATCGAGGTACCTTCTCTTTGGTCCCGTAGTTATTTAGTAGCATAAAAGCTGCTATAGGTGGCGGCATCAGAAGATATAACACAGTAAAATGGAGTCATGCAAGGTATTTCCACTGCTCTTCAACATGGCAGCAGACATCGGGAATAAACTCAACGAATTCACGCTCATAATGTATGCGGACGACATGGCCGTAAGATCAAATAATAGAGAGGAACTACAGAAAGATATAGATATTATCCAAGAATGGGCAACAGAAAATGATTTCCATTTAAACAAAAACAAAACGATGCACATGGTATTCAGGAGAGGAGGAAGAATACCGAAGGCGGACATCCTGAAACTAGATAACGAAGAAATGAAAATAGTGGGCATTACAATACAGGCAACCGTTTCATCATTAGCTCACACATACAAGAAAGAACCACAGCAGCCATCAGAGCAAATTGCAACATCAAGAAAATTACCTCGCTAAAATTAGAAACAGTAATGAGGTGATTTGAAACGACAATAACTCCAGTCGCCACATACTGAAGATCAGTGAATTGGACAAACTGGAAAAGATACATAAAAAGGGCCTTAGGGGCAAACAAGTATGCACCGAACAGAATGGCTCGCGAGAGATATATTCTTTCTGCAGGATATAAGGACAAAGACGCTACTACCTAGCATGGAACCATACAAAGAAGTACTGACAAGGACACGCAAAGAAAAAGAAATAGACGACAACTTCTTCTGTACGAACGCCATGACAAATAGGCAGTGGACAAACAGCAACCAAACACAGAGGCATGCAATTGTAGGAGTCGCAATTCACGGATTACACCATAACATGTGTAGCAATGAAAAATACCACATGGCCAAAGAGCAATGCGTGTGCAAAATATGCAGGAATAAGTGTGAACACTTCAACAAGTGTAATAAAAATACACAGACCCCAAATGAACTCATAAAACTTTAATAGACAATTTGTAATGCTCTTTCGAGTGCACCTTTGTGTTGTTATTATTAATAAAAGCTGCTAAAGTTCACATTCTGTGTAAACCCCTAAACATATACAAAAAACAGGCGTGATGTTGTTGAACATGAAGATTCGGCACTTACAGTCCGACAAGTTAATGTCTTTGGCTTACGACTATCGAAAAAAATAATATTAATGGTTATTAATTATTAAATATAACCTCACTTATTTCTAATGCCTCCAATTTCCCCTCGTTATCTAGAATGCCCTGCTAACGAATTTGATCACATCGAGGTACAAAGGAAACAAACCGTTGGTGTTGATAACGCAAGCATAATAAGCAGATTCGATTATTTGGCGTTTTGCTGCGTCCTCTGGTTTCTTAGTTGCTAAACCGTGACATTATATATTCATATATGTGTAGAGATGATTGTACGACTTCTTGCGTTAACCCTTTCAGTCCTGGTGTGTACTATAGGATACATAGGCTTTTTGTTTCCTATTTGTAGTAGTTTTAACTTTTTTCTGCTATATTCTTGTTATACTGTCTGTCACCAATTAAAACTACATATTTGAGACGTTTTGAATTGTAAAAAATTATTTTTTTTACAATTTATATTGTAGTGTTTTTATATATATAAGAAAAGAAGAAAATTCCATGCAACCGCAGTCAAATGATACCCCGTCATCATCCACGCGTGCCATCACACCGATTATTTTACGTGGGCCCTCCCCGTCCTTTACCACAGGCACATTTTACTGTGGTTGCCGAGATTCGAACTCACGACCTCAGGCTTTGAGTGCATAGCCAGTGCACTACGTGTTCAAAATGTTCCACCATCCCAAACTACATTTTACTTGAAAAGTAAATCCTCTCCAAGCAAATAGAACGGAATTTCAAATGTGTTACATAGCGACCACTCTTAAAAGATTTCACTATCACTTAAGCCTAATGTATTCCCCTATTCCCATTGTGCTTGCAAGGAAATATGTAATAAATCCATTTCTACAAATGTCTATCTTGATTAACATGAAGCAGATGGAAGAATAGCATTTTAAGAATAGTTTACACGAGAGTGAGTAGAGAAAGTCAGATGACTCCAGGACATAAGATTTTTTAACCACTGTAGAGCACCAGTTTTATGAATTTTCCTACCTGGCTTTAAATTCCGAACAACTGTGTTGGCACACATGTAAGTGCTCTAAATTGTGCATCTTTTTATAATTTATATTTTGTTTCACTTCTTATTAAATAATACATATTCATCTTGAGTAATAGTCTAATAAAACTTTTACTCTTTGTTTTTCTCATACATACAGACATACTTTTTGGTGTCTCCGTTTGAAAATACAAAATGAGGCTAGGCATATTGTACAACGAAGGGTTGTGGAATCAAATTAGCGGTAGAGATATAGCTTACGAATGCTACATTAGCAAATGCTTTGGAAAGAGGAGTTTAGTAACTCTATGGAGGGCCAACAACACAACAGGATTTCGTTGAACTGTTGAAATCAATGAAACAGTTTTGCTGCATGTTCGTTACTGACTTTCCCTGCAAAGTGATTGTCTTTTCAAAACAAAACACTACGAGTGGAGAGAATGTTACTTTCTCTCAATTAACGAAGTATGCCCCTCGCGCCAGCGAGAGTGCTTGTTTCACATGTAGCGTGCACAGCTGGGAAAATAAGGTGAATTAATAGTCAGCCGTTGGTAGCAATCAATGCGGAATTGTGAAAGTTTCTCGCCAGGAAATGACATTTTTGAAGCAACCAGGGAATGCATTTTCCGCTGCACTGCATGCGGCAAATCTACCGACAACATCGGAACAGAATAACGGAGCATGAAGCCATTTTCTGTTAAGGTTGGCAGTACTGGTGTATTAAACATGCACGAGGGATTCTGTTGTACGACTGGCTCTTAATCCCGTGAATTTGCAATATCTGCTTGCCTTTTGTACTGTTTTACAGCGAGTCGACTCACTGGTTAAAAATCTCTTCAGATTTTGAACTCCTGAAGGAAAATAACGGACTCGGGGTTAATTATTAATGCTTTCACAAGAAATAATATACCTGGATAAACTTTATTCCTGTAATACACTTAAAGTAGAGGTAAGCTCAACTAGTTTTCGCGTGATGGTAGATTCAAATAAAGTAAATGTAGATTCAGGTAAACGAAGTAATTGAACATTACTGAATATATTATCTGCTCAGCCTAGCAACAGAGTAACACTGAACAGGCGAATTTTCTATTTACTAATGCGACTACTGCTGCCACGCATGTGTTCACGCCCACGACAGGTGTTAGTTCAAAGTAGGCCACCCCGACAGGTTTTACCACATTCCTGTGTGATTGTTATCTGCTATAGCAAGTAAGCAAGGAGGACTGGCTTTCTTTCAAGCTTTCCAAGCAGTATTCAGGCAGGTAGTCTGTACGGTGAATATTCCCGATTTTCCGCGCTACACGCACAAGCGTATACCTACCTACGAATTTATTCTAATAGGCAACACGCCGACAGACACAAAACACACACACACACACACACACACACACACACACACACACACACACACACACACACACACACACACACACACTGTCTGTCCGTATGTCTGTATACTAAAAATTTATTTTTGTTTCTCTTTTTATTTGGATTCAGAAAATCTCAGAAATCTGTTTCCGGTAAAATCTCGCAAATAGCGACATCCTAGTTGAGAAAAGTATAAGTACTTGAAAATTGAAAACAATAACAAGGAATATCTCCGAAATGGTTAATTCCACGAAACAAAACAAAACCAAAAAGATTGTATAAACTGTGTGCATTAATGCGAATTCATAAAACTGAATATTTTGTCATCAATGATCTTTCATATTGCAATAAATTATTCATTCATGCAGTTGGAATGGTTGTTCAGGATTAAAAACATTTGGAAATGCTCACAAATGAAATTTTTGGATACTCCAACCAAGAAACCTTCAACTTCTGAATATTTCTGACACAAATGTTATATAATATTGTGACAGCGGCTATGAGCTGACATTATTGTAAGTAATTACTCGCCAGCCTAAGCCCCAGAAGTGTTATCGTGAGATAACCAGATTCTTATGAAAATTCCTTTCTCCCCGCCTCTCGCGAACATTCTGGGTTGCACTCGATAATAAGAAAGCGGCTGTATATAACAGAGGGTCCTCGCGAGTGTATCTGTGGATGAAATAGTGAGTTGTTCCTGATACGATATATAGGGCTGTTCTACCTGTGAGGTTGCGACAAAGTTCTGACCTACAGTGCTACAAATTCAAGAGGTTAGAGAAATCCTGTGTTCATCGCCCAGCTAGGGAAGCTGAAATCGCATTGCATCACTGAGCCTGAGAAAATGTGAAGTAATAGAAAACTTCATTTTCATCATCTGATTATCCTCCCCGTATGGAGAACTTACATACAACCCGTGGGATTTACAAGCCAGTGCCTTGGGTCAGATGCCTGACGGGGAGCAGACGAATATATGGGCCGGACAAGGTGATGACCGGGAAGCGGGTAGTCAGCCGAGCATCAGATATGAGAGTGAGGAAGAGGATAATATGAAATGGAGGTGAAATGGATGATTGGAAAGGTGATAATGGAGCAATTAGTGGAATGAGTGGCGGGAAAAACTGGAAAACCCTAGAAAACCGACCCAGACGCCGCTTCTTCCACCACAAATATCACATGCGGGTCCTTGGGATGAACTCGGGCCGCCTTGATGATAGACGAACGGTCTAACCACTCGGCCGCCAGAAGTAATACTGAACACTAAACTAAATCACACTATTGAACTGACGGTGAGAATTGTTTAAATAACATTAGTGAAGTGACAGTGAAATAGATACGTATGTATATGTTCCACTTGAAACATAAATAAAAGACTAAAAAATCAGAAACTGACTACCTCATGCCATTTATACAACTATACTAAATGTGGACTTACTACATGGATGGGTTAATGTTTTATATATTGTATCTATTGACAGCTTAAGGTTACGAACCACTTTATCGTTAAATTTTGTGGTAAGTACCACATACATAAAGTACAATTACGTTAGTTCCGGATACCTTATACAAAATGTATTATTTCTATACTCCAAATTGTAAAATAAGAATGCATTTACAGTTAATATTACGACAAACTGCCGTATATATTTATATTAATAAACACTTTAAATGGTCCTGTGCTTTTTTATTTGGTTAACGTTTTTCTCGTGTCTCCATTCGCATGCTAAGAAAACTTGCAAAGAGAGGTTCCAACAGTGAAATTAAATTTTAAATATCAATGAAAGCACAATTACTGCAACGGCTGTCGTGGGAATTCTCCGTTATTTGCACAGCACTACAACATCTGTGCTGTACACTTCAACAGCGGTTAGAATTCTCATGCCTTCGTGCTGAGCCAATTTGGTTTTGTTTCCCGGATACTGCAGCAGCAATACAGTCACAATTAACTTACATTTGGTGAAACAGAGAGGGCCGCTAAATGCATTCTGAGTGTTCTATTTAACTAAAGTAATTTCTGAACATTAGAAATTCGCCATAAATGTAGAGTAGAATTAATTCAAAATTAGTCTACTAAGTTCCCTCCCAAATTACACAAAGAAAGATAACAGTTGCGTGCTCGTGTATCATCTTAAAAAGGGAGGAAGGTCACCTTCTTGATATTCTCGTACGTCAAACATGAAAGTTTTGCGATTCCAACTCTGGGGGGAAAATAATTCTCCAGAAAGCTCACTAATTGTGAAAAGAGGGTAATCTAGCAAGTGCAAACGTTTGCAGATTGCTATCGGACTTTTCTCCAAGATCCAATAGTTTCCTCGACGTCTTTTTTCAGGGTCGTGTGAATACTCTTCGATATCTGTTGTTACTGTGCACTCTGTGATTGTTCAAAATTAGGTTGAGGCATAGAACAGCGCGGATGAAACCATATAGCATTTGTGAAACTACTTTAAAGGCTTTACTTACCAATGTTATTCAAGGAGATGCTGAAACTGGCCACTATCATCGTCCATTACATTTTTGGCACCTCTTTAGTAACTATTAATCCTGGGTGGCTCAGTTGGTTAGACGCTGGCCTACGGATCCCAAGGTCGCGGATTCAAACCCGGCCCAGGCCGATGGTTTTTAAGTGTGTTTAAAAACGACAGCTCCATGCCAGTAGATTTACTGGCATATAAAAGAACTCCTGCGGGACAAAATTCCGGCACACCGGCGACGCTGATGAGAAAAACAAGACAACCGCGTGACCTTCTGTACATCAGCTGCTGTTATCCTGTTTCCATCTGTGCAGTAGAAAATCACGGTGCAGTGATTCTGATGTTTTTTGGGTCTGTATTTTGCCATTGGTGCAACATCCTGCAACGACAACGAAACCCAGGATTTAGGTTCTTAAAATGTAATATTAATTGCATATTTGTGCCACAAATATACCATAATGCTTTATTGTTCACATCCAGTTCCTTTGAAACACCATTCTTAATAAACATATGTAAATAAATAATTTCTATGTGTATGTATTAAACTATCGTCTAGCTTGATTATGGAGCGTTTCTAAAATGGTAATCAGCTTAATGGAATCTATCATTGACGTAGCAAATTCTTGGTCTTTTTCAGGTGACCCCAAGTTTGCATAATAACCCAGAGTGATTCTGCAGTCATTTGCCTTATCCCACTGCTATACAGGATCATGATGGTCTTGAACCTGCATTGCTGTTTTCCAATATTAAAGATCCCTCATTCCTGAATCGAATCCCTGGGATTCGAATTTACGTATGCGAACTTGCGTGTGCTTGGATTCAGGAACAGTGAACACCAAACAACAGGGACAGATAATGCATGATGTTGCACGAATGGTCTTAATACTCCTTTGGAAATATGATTCAATTTTCAGATTCATGACTAAAATTGCGGCTAAATATACATAAAATAAATATAAGGAAATGTAGCCAAATGAATGAGGAAACGTTAAAGCAAAGCTTACCCTCATCTCATTTTGTCCAACAGCATCAATCTTTACTGCATGTCACTTCATCTGTTCTTTCAATCCACCACGGTTCTTACTTGATTTCAACTTCAGTATTGTCACTCTCTAACATATTTTCCTTAAGTTTCTCAGGTTCATTTTTTAGTTATGTGACGCAAGATTACAACCCAGATTATTACTTTCTCTACTGCGTATAGCAAGTAGAGGAAGTATTGTATTGCACCCAAAAATCGATGTCGAGATTTCAACGTAAATATACCTATGTTTGAAGTCCCTCTGAATAAAAAAATCATTTTTAGAAAAAGGATACGCTTGCGCTCGTGTATATCTGTTAGTCTGTTAACAGCATAACCCAAAAACGAAAAGTTGGTTATAAATCAGAGTTGGTATTTCAGTTTAATGTCTTAAGGATGCGACACAAAGATTCTGAAGACATTTCCTCTATCCTAAACTACCCTTTACATGGAAAATTTTTCCAAAATTGTGATTATCTTAAAAATGGCTCTAACGATTTTAATACAATGTTTTTGTGAGAAATGTATGTCCTGAATTTTCTGGCTGTAGCCTATTTAATCCTATTTAATCCTATTTACTCTGGATGACTATTACATAACTGGTAAACCGTTTAAGAGATGGACCAAATCTTACTGTACAAAAAATTTAGATCTTGCTAAAACACACAAGTTATGTGAAAATAAACCTTTTTGTAGAGTGAACCATTTCGGAGATATTCCTTCTTATTTGTGTAAGTTTTGGAGAACATACTTCTGTCAAATGGATCATCGCTATTAATTATTTATATGTTAATCGTGCAAGTAGAAGGGAATTTGAAAGCTGTAAAATATTTGACAATCGCTCAAAGCCGTATTCCCGTATTCTCCTTGTACCTACAAGGAAATACGCAATAAGATAATTTTTGAAAATGTTTATCTCAACTAACATGAAGAAGATAGAGGAATAAGAGTTAGTAAGAATGGTTACTATTGTGTTTAGCAGCGTTTTCAAAATGTATTTCACTCTGCTGTGCAATAATTATGACATGAGGCTCCTGCAACTCGTATTTAAACTCGCTTGGCGATTCCCTGTGGTAGAAAATCTCATTTCTGTTTTATCTTCCGCTCCACTCTGGACTATGTGTTTCTCAAAATCCATCAAAACGTCATGTAATATTACCCTGTTTACTGAAGCAGAAACGCTCTGGCTTATGACCATTAATTTAGTGTATTTACATGACAAAAATGCCTTCAAAAATATAATATATAATCTCATTACATTAGAAGCTGTCAGTTCGTTCTCTCATGGTTTAATACTTTGTTCCTTTAGCCAACCACCTTTGAAAACGTGTAACGTAGGTTACACCCTATGTGCTAATGTATGTATATTACACACCACATACACACATTAAGAGCGGAGCCGTACGTAGTGAACTAAAAGCCACGCAATATTAAACCTATATCCAGCGCTATGATCATAAATTGCTTTATTAGTCTATAATTTTCCTCGTGTAGCCTTGTTTTCATTAGAGTAGCAAGGTAATAGGCTCCTTTTCTCACTGCTATTCACTGCCTGAAAGTTTCAATAGCCGCAATCAGGATGCGCGGTAAATCAACATGTCGACAGAGCCAACACTGGATGCCAGCCATATCCAGTTCACTAGTTTTATTACCCTAATTTGTCTATGGCCCGTTAATTGGAAAATCCCCTCCGCATTGCAAATGTACATAATAGGGAGTTCCGCAGAGCAGACGTTGATTGAAATTGCACTCATCCTAATAGCATTATCGTTATCTACCTGATATACAGGGTGTAAGCAGTATAAGTACAGTATCTAAATGGTTCCTTAACCCTTAACTGGTAATATCCGTCTCCAAGACGGATATAACAACTCTCAACGCATAGTGTATAGTACATAGTACATAGTACATGTGAAATGTTAGTTTGATATAATATTTTAGCTATGCTTCAATTGAGAGTTGAGCTTTGAATTGTGTGGACGTCAGTTTTAGTTCCGCAATAGTATTGTTTTATAAGTATATACACGAAAGCCACACCGTCTCTCAGGCGGATGTTACTGTAAGGGTAACATAGACTAATATTTTATTTTGTAAATTTTTGCATAATTTCTTGCAACATATGTAAACGGAATCAAAATATGAGTATTAATAATTCATAAAGAGTTTAAATTGTTGGATTCACTAAAGTGGACATAAAATGTAAGGTTTTATCATCTTAGACTCCCAGATGGATATTACTGTTAGGGCCATGTTTTCACATGTTACCATTTAAGGGTTTATAATATGACGTCGGGCGCGGCGCACAACAAAGGACTTTCGGTGTTAAGCTACTTCACACCATATATCAGGCATGGCGCGTATCAGAGGCACTCAAGGTCAGGCTGCCTAGCACGACTCTTTGTGAACATGTACTACGAGTGCGCCACGCCATGGAGTTTTCCACATTACTCACGAAGTGCCGGCATATTTAAAAAGCTTCCACAAAAGCAGAAGTTGAAGAAAATTTCGTCTTAGGTCATCCTTGTTATATTAGGAGGCGAGGCGAGGCGACGAGAGGATTGATCAGTAGTTAGTGTTGCACACATGGGTCGTGAAAGGAAAATAATGAAGCAGTTAATGGGTGTATAGTGATTGTATCGTCAGTCAGCTGTTTTAGAGGCAAAGAAAGTGAAGGAAGAAAGGATTAAGTCAAGGTTAGGAGAAGAAAACAGTTAATATCAGGAAGGACTGAAGACTGTGTTGTCAGTAAAGTTAACGGTGTATTTGTGACTTGTGTCAGAAGTGGGGTTTGTAAAATTGTCATTTTGTTACAATATGTATACATTTTTTTTTTTTTTGGTCTAACAGTTTTCACACAAACCAATCACCTAGTTCACTACCTGGTATTTGTTGCAAGGTCGTAATTGTTCCGCGAGATCAAAAACGCCTTTCAGTATCGATTGTCTCTTTTGTATCGCACCGCAATATCAAAACCACTGATTTAGGTAGGTCATTGACCCTGCAAAAATGATTCAAACTCAGATCTGATACAATATTATTATTAATGTTATTGCAATCCCTGCCAACTCTGCGTCAGGCCTACCTGAACGACTAATCAACCTGAAAACATACTTCATTAGTAAGTAAAATTATAAGTTCCTAAATGCAGCAAATATTGATGTAATATTGTTCATTACACTATCGTCAATTACCAAAAAATGTCTATACTTTTACCCCTAACAGCCAGCAGGCGGGATGGCTCAGGTGGTGACAGCTGCGGGAGGTCGCGAGTTCGATCACCGTGGCCGCGCATTCTGACATGCTTTCCCAATGTCATTTAGCCGAATGCTGTGCATGTGCAATGAAAGTTTAACTCTGTTAACAAGAAGCAAGCTTTCGTAGGAATAGTTTGTAGAAGAATGAGTAGAGAAAGTTTTATGAACGTAATACATCATATTTTTTTTTCAAATCTTTTAGATACTTTACGCTGCTTTTCTTCATGTCCCATCTCCATCCGTTGGATGCATGAAGCAACGCTCGAGATAAACAAACGTGCTGTGGAATATAACTGGCATGAAGGGTGAGCGAGAGAAGTGGAGAGAGGGGAGGGAGGGTTTCAGCCTTCTTTTCCTGCAACCCTTGACACCGAGGGTTTCCTGAGTGTGTCTTGCTTTTAACAAGAACCCGAGGAACGCGTGGCACACTAGGGAACCGGAAAACCTTGGAGAGAGCTCGGAAATATTCCACCATATACTTCTTTGATGAAAGGAATAGATTGTGATAGCTCATTTTTCATCGTCTCTAACAAGAATAGATGTGTTTTCTGTAGTGAACATATGACGATATACTTATAGACGAAACACCTAATATCCCATATTGATCAATCACAGCAAAGTGGAAGGTTTGCTGTGGCTTGGGATCGTACTACTTGCAAGTTAGGCAATAACCTAAGTATTATTTCGCAATGTTACATCATAATAACATACCACATTTCAATCGAAATTACAAAAGGAAATTGAATTGAATTTTATGGAAATAATAGTGTAGCAGTGAATTTATGTAAAAGGTATGCTCTGGAATACAAAATACATGCTGATACAAAAATTCCTAAGGGTAAAATAATTTTATAAACATAATTATGATAGCGAGATATATAAATAATTGCAATAAGTAATTTTGCATGTTAAAATCAATGCATAGTATAGAATCATGAGATAAAAGCTTGTCATAGTGTTGTTCACTGGCGACTTCCTTAGGTAGTTCAAGTAATGAACGCTGTAGTGAAGGAGGCTTGTAAGATTTATAATTTATAATACAAATTTCTTTGAAAGAAAACTTTTATCAGCAATTTAGGTAGCTATTGTAGTCACATTGTATACTATATTTTAATTGTTGATGCATTTGGTACAATAAGAGGCCAAAAAATGTCCATATGAATTTGACAGTCAATAACTTAAATACTAATGGGTCATTCGTTTTTATTTCGGTTTAAAAATGTTTATACATTTAACTCTGAGTTTTCCAGATGATTCTTTCTGAAATAACTTATGAACATGTTAATTGGGAAATCATTTGAAAAATAATTTTGAAAGAGGAGTGGTTCAAGACACTCGTAATATTATTATCTAGCAAACTAAGATATTTATGAAACATTGCTCTAGGATGATTATTATTCAGTTATTTGGGATAGGCTGTATAAATTTGAAGTCTATGAATTTTGTAGCTTTAAAGTTTTGAAGACAGGGGTGCAGTGATTTTTCAATTTTTGGGAAACGATGACTTAATATTGTGTACTTTACACGTGATAATATGACACAAAATTCCCAAAGTAGCAGTACCTAGCGTTAAAGATTATAGAAGATACATGAATTATTCAGTTCTGGGAGCGTTAGGAACCTTCTGGACCATAAGTGGGCCCTTCTAACCTTCCATGGAGTCTCTTCTGCATCAAATTTGCTCTTTCCGAATTATACCTCCGGAACTTCGCTTCTCTCTGTAGCTTGCATTTCGGGACTCTCCTTTATCTTTTCTGATGCCAGTTTCAGAGTACTTGCCTGAAGGCAATCCAACCACCTCCAACCTTTTTGGCATTGTGGAAGTGATGCCAGAATTTCTTCATAAAATGACATTTCCACGCTCTTCCTTGACATATTTATTGTCTTCGGACACTTATTCCAAATGACTGAATGCGGACATTCATTGGAATTTTGTGTCTTTACTGGGGTGTATCTTTCCAATAAAGAGTCACGTACTAGATGTTTTACACTTCTAAGTGTAAGTATAGCTGATTTCTCGAGAATATTAAAAAGAGATGTGTGAAATTTGAACACCCTTGCACGAGGTCAACCTTAATTGGCTGCCGATCAGATGTTTTGATGGCAATGATGACGGAATTTCACATTTTTTCCAATCAGTCAATATGGACGTCAGTTATGTTGAGAGGGGGATGCAGTTACTAGCTCAGGTAGATACATTAGAGAGGGAAGTTAAACTCTTGGAATTTTAGATTCTGATGCAAATAATAAGGGACTTAGGATTGGACTACGTAAGTAGGAACGTTGGTAGGAGGGCCTGAGGAGACAAAAGCGCTTTTGCATATTTTCCCTAATGTTTCAGTGTCCTATATAATCGTTATCGGTAGCCGTAGTATTAAAGACCGCGCTTGGGTTATACAAATTTTGTGATCACCACCAGTGAAACTTCCGCTTACTTACAGCAGCGCACGCTTCGCATTATTATTACGGAACCAGTTATTTTTTAAATCGTAACGTTGTTAACCGATATAAACCAATAGTTACAATTTCGAATGATCGGACTCAAAAAGTTCAATACTTCAACCCGAAACACTCGGAAGCTCACTTCACAGAGCTCATCATTCGTCTTTATAATAATTATCAGTCCATTTTCCTGGAGATATTTATCCTCAGACGCGTCCACCCTGTGGTTCAACACTGGAGCTTCTGGTAGCAGGTTTACGGAGAGCGAGACTAGATACGGTGTCAAAATCACTTTGCCACCAATGTAATGAATTAATTAATTTATTAATGCGTTAAAACTAGTTCATTATGAAGACTGATTACGAATGTTTAGTCTTTACGAATGTCTTTTTTCTCTATTTTGGTAGATTTTGGGAACAATTCACCAAAAATCAACAAATTTTCTGCTATCTAAGGTTGGTTGAGAGTCTCACTGCTGCTGAATATATTTTAAAATTCACAGTAACCTTAAAATTGGTGTGTGGGGTTCATTAATAGCAAATAAAATGTAACAGTTTATTAATAAACGAAGGCTTTCACGGCCGGACTCATAATTAGCAAAATATGCTTCCCAGCAAAGAGGTGTAAGTAAAACCTCTGGGCGCGGAAAGAAGAAGCCCAGTGGATCACAGCATCTTTGCCAGGAGGAACATTTCACTAGTGACATTAGTTTGTTATGGTTTTACCCAGAGCTCATAACCGAGTAAGTTTTAGACAACTCCAAATTGTGCTTTTAAAAACCTAATCCTTAGTTTTGAACAGACCTATATATATTGAGCTCAGTGTTTGAAATAAAAACAGTTTGGTAGAAAAAGTATAAAACTGAGAATCTAGTTTCCCCCTAAAATTTCGAATAAACATAAACTTCTACACACTACCAAATTAATGCACACTATTGAGAAAACTAGTTGAGAAACGTTCTTTAAGCATATGTTTGAAACTGGGCACATTTGCAATAAAATCCAAAACAAATCGAAACTAAGGGTGATATTTTAATTTTCAATGTACAGTTATTCTCATATTTGATAACTGATGCACTATGCCCCACGAAACCTTGAAGCACACCCAAAACAAGCTGGGAGTTCGACCGAAATCGAATCCAAGAGATATCCAATGCCAGCTTCGGACGTCACCGCGAAGCCATCTTGCTTGGTTCTACTAAATTTTACTTAAAGATATATGGTTGAGAATCGATAACTCGATGTTCCGCATCCCCCCCTCCTCCCTCAAATGTCAACAAATGGTAAACCCTTGTGTCGTTATGGGTTTAAGAGGACGAAACGTCCACTACAGATGGTCTAACCATAAAACATTGAAGATACATTACATCTCTAAAACGGAGCCGGATTTAGACAGAGAGAAGGAAGGGGGAGTAAAAGGGTCAGACATAGAGATCTGAAACTGTTTTAACCGGAATAGCAAACTGTAATATAAGTTATACAATGGGTTGGTTTAAAAATAAATATATCTGTATATGACTGCGCTTGCCCCTGGCGCGGAGGACCCGGGTTCGATCCCCGGTACCAGCATTGAGATTTTATCCCCTCTGGAAGGTCTGGCACGGGATGCACTCAGCCCTAAGGTCCCGGGGGACCAACTGAGGATGTACTTCATAGAAAAGTGGCAGCCCTAGAAGAAGCCGTGAAGACCACGTAACTGGCCGGGTGGGATCGGGACGCTGACGACGTCCCACCCTCCAGTACTGCAGCCCACCAATGACGCCTGTTGTGTGCCGAGGTGGTGAATGCAGCGGTGGGCGATAAGGGGCGATATGGGTTGTAGTGCCGGGGTTTAGTTACTTTTACATGTGCATATATTTTTTTGGATATGATCAATGACGATATATTATCTTATTCCATGTGGTATTTTTAGGTACTAAAACCAAGTGTAGTCACCTAAATTAGCCTACCAAATTCTCAAAACAACCATTAGAAATACAGTTTTAGCCACCCAAAAATAGCAAAATGTGTGATGTTATGTGTGTAATATATTTACAGGCTCTAAAGCTACAATTAGTTAAAAAACTATAGTTAATTGGTGACAATTAAAAATTATAGAGCAAGAAAATGGCATATTTACTAAATTATGACACAAAAAAAAAAAAAAACAATCCTACGAATCCTCTCCTGACACTAGTGTGACAAATTACAACAAAGTCCACTTATTTTTTCTGTCACTTTATATTCCTCTAAACTGAAGCACAAAGACTCAGTTCTTGTTTTAAACACCATCTACAGCTCTTTATGTTCTTACAACTCCGCCTCTCGTAACCTTGGTGCGCGCGCACACACACACACACACACACACACACACACACACACACACACACACACACACACACACACATAAATCACACTCACAACAACAACCCCGACACGACTTGTCTCAAAACTGTCTCTGTCAACACATACAGTTCACTCGCGACGAGGACTGTGCACACATACGCACTGCGAACAGTTGTCTCACTACTTCATCACATACATGCAAGTACTACTCGTCCCCTTTGTCTCACAACTGCCACTCTCTCGTCGTCTCACTTCCTTTTATAGACGAGAATGCCATAGCACGGATCTTTCTGGAAATTCGTCCTTTTCTCTAAGCTTTCACCAATAAGCTGGCAGTCGATACTTTGCGAAGGTTCTGGAAACTGTTCTGTCGCTGTATTGTCATCAATCACGTATTCACAACCCGCACAGTGGAATGACGTAGCTCGACCTTGCTTCCTCTGACGTGCTGCCACTGCCGGCGTCACATTATAGGTAGAAATATTTTAAATATTAAATTACAATTTTATGGTTGCTAATGCATTTT
This sequence comes from Tenodera sinensis, assembly GCA_030765045.1. Taxonomy (NCBI): domain Eukaryota; kingdom Metazoa; phylum Arthropoda; class Insecta; order Mantodea; family Mantidae; genus Tenodera; species Tenodera sinensis. The sequence goes on from CM060969.1 coordinate 78,422,046, forward strand.
ATATAAGTTTACTAAGAGAATCGATTGGTGAGAATTGGGCGAAAATTATGAAAAGTTACAATTTAGTGTTTTTAATTCATTGTTATGTCTGATTCTCTTCGAAAGCTTTCGTATAAACATGTTTGCTACCAGAGCGGAAGTTAAAGCATTACCTGACGATCCTGATCGGAGGGTGTGGTTGTGTACTTGAGCCTGTTTGTTTCACATTATTTCCAAAATTTCTCCAACTGTTTCTGCAAAATTGGCTTTACATATTCGTGTGTAAATTATGTGTTTAGGCACAATGTGCCTTATGGATTAAAATATAGTATAATTCAGACCAGTTTTTATGAGTACAGTTTCTGGCGTGTTTTTCTCAGTTTTAATACTCAAGGCATTTCTCAGAATTGTGCGTCTTTCAATATGTCAGAGTGAAAGTTTGGAAAAAGGTTTCTCAATGTATTCCAACTAATAATCTGAATCGCCTTGGCTCATCAAATTTCCCGCGAACATTGAACCGCGCATGCGCACCGACTCCCGACAGGCCTTTTGCGTAAAACAACGCCATTTGCATTGGTAGTGTTGCAGTGAGCTGCTCACAATGTCGGTTAAAATGTTTAAAACAACTGAAATACGACCTCTAATTTTATTTTTGACAGCAAAGAACGTTTCATCGACAAATAAGTGAAGGATACGGCTCCAATGTGATGAGTGATAGAAAAGCGCGTAAGTGACTGAGAGCTTTCAAGGCCGCGTGGCCACGGTCAGATCGGCTGTCAATGATCACAGAACACTTGCTCTATTCCATGGACCTTACTTCATGAATTGCCCTCGTATAATTTGCTACGCCATCCAAGTTTAACAAGTAGGGAGACTATTAAAATATTAAGCGTTACTGCCTCAAACGAATTTTGTATTTTATTAACTTTTTATAATACTATATACATTACTATTATGTCTAGTTGGGAAATTATGAAAAGCGCATCGTATAATTATAGATATTTCTTTTTACACAGAGAAGACAGTAAACTAAGAAGATAGATTTGAAGCATAAATTCATACAAAACCAGGAGACGTTAGAAACAACAAATACGAAAGCTTATAAATTGGTACTCAATGGCCACTAAAGTAAACTTGTGGTAGAAAAAGCTTTCAAAGGGATACACAGTCTTGCTGAACTGAAGAGCTAGTTCAGTACTTGTTCAAAATAAAATCCATCGCATGTGACATCATCTTCAAAGGCAAGCGGCTTACTCCATTAACTTTCAGGTTTGGCTTTCAGACTCTTGAAAGGTGTATGGATTCTCTTTTGTTTACGTAAAACAATATGTACCTCTGTATATCCATTCTTTCAATAGCTTGAGAAGTCGCTTTATCCATGAAGAGTCATTTCCTTAAAACGTTTTCTTTACAAATTCGAAATATGTTTGCGGTCTTATCCTGTAGTACCGGGATGAAGTCTTGTGTATCTTAAAACAATACGAATAATCGTCATAAAACTTTTCTTGACTACTTTGCTGTTTCACTAAACAGAGCTGCTTTTCCTCCTGGTGTTGAATACGACCACTAATATATTCCTCAAGGCTGAAACCTCTAGTTCGAAATATACGAAAGAAGTTCCCATGTTATGTGTCAGTACAGAGGTATTTTTTAAGTGAATGACCTTGGTAGGATCCGTACGAGGCTTGCGCGAAACACAGGCTACGGTCCGATTGCGTCATTTTTACAACAGCTGATTGAAGCGAACCGAAGCCGAACGTGAATATGACTTCCCCGTTTGGAGGAACAGCGTAAGGAAGTGATATCCATTGAATTGTCGCTCATTATTGAAAATAAAAACATGTAACAAAAATACCTGCACAATATTATAATACGTTACATAAATAATAAATCACATATCAATATAATAAAGATTAACTATCTATCTCAATAGCTGCTGTTATTATCATCAAATTGTAAATATGAGGCTCGTGATTATTGCCTAACTTAATTCCACTGAAACTGAATATATACATGTAAATGGAAACATTCCATTCTCAATATTTTGATTTTTAATGTCCCATTGTGACTAACCGATATATTATTATAACTAGTCAATCATATTAAAATAATGGTAATATTGATATTTTGCCTACCCCGGAGAAGCTGGAAGACTTATTTTTCAATATCACTTGTGTAGAGTACCTACCAATGTATCCACTTACCTTACATAATATTTATTAATGATGGAATCTATACATTTTAACCCATTATCAGCGAGGCATATATAGTTTTCTCAGTTTCAGTTTTGTTTATTGAGAGAAAGCTTGGTCTGGTGCCGGTACAAAGGACCCGGCTTACAGGCTACAATTAGCATTAACTTACAATTATAAACATTTACAAAGTTTACAGTTTTTGGGTTTAACAAAAACCCATACGTGACCATACCGAGAAGTTTTTGGGTGTGGATTTGTGCTTTAGATAGGCATCCCAGAAATTGAAGCAAAATACTAATTAAACTCAGTCTATCAACATTTATCATGCTGCTTTGGTAAATTTGCACATAAAATAGCAATTATCAACAATTGGTTAAGCTGTTATATCTGTGCTAATTTGTAAAGGTGGAGAAAGAGTTGACATATGATGTTATAAAGTTAGGTTAGGGTTGCATATTATTATTGATGGCAGGTGTTGATGCTGTCTCTGATAACACAGGCTAAATTATAACACAGGAGTCTGTCATCCTGCTCATATAGGTACACATTAACCTAGGTGTCTTTGACAGCAGTATAATAGTTTTCCCTTTTTGATGAAGGTGGGAAAATGTAAATGACCTAGCTACTGCCTGTTTTCTAAATTTATTGATTTACTTGGTAAATGTTTTGTTAACATTCATTGCATTTAACTGTTACCAGAATGGTTTAACAAAAACCCATACCATCTTTAGTTCAACAGTTTTTGGGTGTAGATTTGTCCTTTCAATGTGTTTCGCATATATAAACTGTCCTAATTAGTTTTACATCGATACACACCACAACGTCGACCCATATTGTTCAATTCTACACCTAAAACAAAAGTAGAATTACATACCTTGCAGTACCGGTATCATGTTACAATATAGGTTATGGATTCTTGAATAACTTCAGTGAAGAATTAACCATTTCTTAAATCACTTAAAATTACACACTATAAATGAAAATAGTCATTTTAATTTAATAGTTCAACTATAAAAAGTAGAACTTACGAAAACCAGGTGAAAAACTGTTCAATTGCTCAAAAGAAACCGTTAAAAAGTGCAGCGAAAAACATCTGTTATAATTCTCGTACTACAACAAGAAAACTACTGAAAAATGAAATTTTGATTAATTTACAATATTTACAAATAAACACAATCACTGAAACAGCATATATTGCCACTAATTCACTTTCAATTAAACAAAACTAACACGTGTTTCCCCATAACATGCCACACTTGTAGCCATGTTTGTTAGAATACCAGGTTCTCGGCTATCAGCTGATCGGCCCCGGCCGTAGCCTGAGTTTCGCGCGAGCCTCCGATCCGTACGAGTGACGTCAAGAAAATTGATGGTGGGGTTAAAGTCACTGTTTTCTGCTTGAAATGAACAAGACATTGCTGACAATGCGAGCGGGCACTGCACTTAATCAAGTACTGTTCCGCAATGTTTACTGTATGGGAGTCGGAGAGATACTAGTCTGATACCCTAGGGTCTTATAAATACAAACCACAGCACAGCTTCAAGCCATTCACCATGTCTAAAGTACTTCCGTACATGCATAAAATAATAAATCTGTGTGTTTAGAATTATGTTACATAGAAAGATTAACGCAATTAATGTAATAAAATCACACGTTAATAAATGGAGCCATTAACAATGATTTTCATTAATACATGCATGAATAGTATCCCAAATGCTAACCCAAACCTTGCAATATTTAAGTGAAAATCTGAGGAATGTAAACGAAGATGGGGAAGAAGATTAAGATGAGATCAATTAGATGATGAATGAAATGTGGAGGAGGTAAACAACTTGAATAGAAGGTGTTACGGGATCTCAGTTGGCAGAATTGGGGGAGGGAGAGAAAAAGGTGTTGAATAATGTCTGAAATAGTGAGAAAGAAGGTTCAAAGTAGTTAGAAGAAAGAAGAATAGCAGACGAAAGTGAAAACGGGGGTAAAAGATTGGTTAGGCAGAGTAAGATAAATATGTAGGAGACAAATGGAGGATAAAAAATTTGGATTTATAGCAAATGGAATGGATCAATTAATATAGGAAAAGTGAGGCAGAAATGAGACATATTGAAGATTTGGGGTAGAACGGGAATGCAGGTAGAAAGCAGAAGGTACAGAAAGAAGAAGATGGAAGTCCACCTTTACTACTGGAGGATTGCCTTCTTTCTAGGGGAAGGAAGGAAAGATCAGAAGTTATGTGAAGTTTACTGTATTTAATTTAATCGGTTTCAATAAAAGAAATTTAGTGCTAGTATGAATATATTAGAAAACTGCTGATTCCTACTTGTTAATATATATATATATATATAGTACCCACTTAATTTGCATTAACCTAATAAATGTCGAGATCTATAATTATTACTGGGACCCACTACTATATTAGATCTAAGTTAGAATAGGTATCTGTTGCACTGTAAAAATGTTAAAGCAAATGCTCGTGAAAAATACAATGAACAAATGCTTTAGTAAAAAGCAATCAAACTTTTTAATAAAAATGCATAAGGATAGAAATGAGTTACAAGATGAATAAAATAATTATTAAGACAGTGAAGAAAACACATAAACTGAACCTTTCCATTATTTATAAATTACCCTTGTCTTACTTAAAAATGTTAGCAGTAGCTTAATGCTTGAAGGAAAAGATAATAAATAAATGTTATCCCAGTGTTAACATCAAACATGAACTCGATGGTATTAAGCATTTTGAGGCAATGAGCGTAAAGTAAGGATTTCAAGTTTTTCTAGATTATCATATCCGCTGATAATGTCAATTTTCAACCAAAGCTAACAATATTTTACCTCAGTCTCCGCTTTGATGTATACCTTTCTTATGCGGATTGTAAAAATATATATCATAATATTTTCATACTCTTGACGCCGGCAGTAGCACCCCAAAAAGAGAGCCAAGGTCGAGCTGCCTCACTCAACCTCTCAGCTTCTGAATAAGTGGCTGACAACAATACAGCGGCAGAGCAAACAGTTTCGAGAGCGTTTGCGAGATATCTGGCTGTCGACTTGCTTGTGAAAGGTTCGAGAATGATTCATGGTACGTCATTCCGGCATACAAGCTTGCGAGACGACGAGAGAAACGAGTAGTTATTGATTCGTGAAAGGGACAGCTGTTAGCAGTGTGTCGTTGTGAGAGAACTGTATGTGTTGTTTGGGACATTGGTACGTCGCGTCGGAGTTGGTCTTGAAGTGACGTGATTGTATCGTCAAAGCCAGCTCTTTGTGAGACAGAGAGAGTAAAGGAAGGCAGAACAATGTGTCTAGGTTAGGAGAAGACAAGCAGCTGTAAGTTGTAAAATAAAGAAAAACTGTAGATTGTGTTAACGACAGTAAAAGAGAACTGTGTTTAGTTCTTCAGTCTTAGAAGAAAAATAAAGTGACAATAAAGGTAACTGGACTTTGCTGTCATTTGTCACACTGGTTTCAGGAGTACGATTTATTAAATTGGCAGTTTGTTACAATATCTTTAAATTCCTGATTTTCCTAATCAGACTTACATACACATGTATTCAAAACTGTATGATGCATACAAAAAGGAACAAGAAAATAGAAACTGAAGGAGGTAATTTGCTGAACCAGTAAAAAGAAGTGATTTTGATTTATTCCTTGAACCGTAAGTTACATCTCTCTCTGCCGCTCCTATCTCTCTTTCCGAGAAGTGCCCCTTGAAGGGGCTACGTTACCACACGTGGAGCCAACGAGCAGATATATTGCGTCATCGAAGTTCCAAGAAAGTGAGAGTATAGAATTAGGCGCCAACAGGTGAAAGGTTGACTTTCCGTCTCGGTCTAACTGGTGCCGGAGTGATCTCTCAGAGTAGTGGGGTGCCTGGGAATTCAATTACTTGTCTCCATACAGTCACACATGGGGCGCCAGCATCGCAAACATTCGACTTGCCGGCGTGACGGGTTACTTGTCCAACGTGTGTCACTAATATAGTTACAGATATGTGTGCTGAAAACTTTTGCTTGCGGACCTGAACAAGTTAAATTGCTGTAACGCTGTTTGTAGGGATTACTGAGGAAAATTCTCCAGCTTTTATTAACTGCTCTTGACATGCTCGGACCCAACATTCAACGATATATACCGATCTGTTACACTAATACGGCTTTCTCCATCACTCTTGCACTAGCTGTTCTTACGAGCAATTATATTAATTGTATCTAATTTATCTTAATCGAGATTGTTTTATTAAATATCCCTTGAAAATCCAAGGTGAACAGGGAAATACATAGACTTTAATGGGCCCTGGAACTGAAAAATGATCGAAAAAATTTCAAATTGACGATTTTTAGGTTTATACATATAAATGTTTCCCAAACCTTAAGTTATTGATTGTGATATGTACGCTACAGTTAAGCGCCCGTTTTCTTCTTGAATCTTCGGCAGTATTTGAACAAACTATGGGCCAAAAAAGATTCAAAAACAACCAAATGCAGCGAAAAGCAGACTACCAGACAAAAAATGGAAAGTGTGTTAATGCAGCGGCTGGGCGGTAGGCCTTGATCCAGATAGGGCTGCTGCGCCAGGGGTTGGTTCTTTTTTTATCTGCTCCATGTGCATTAAATTTCATGCTGCGCTCCTAGAATTCTTCCAGCATGTGCTACATTTCTGGGACTTAAATTGCCTTCAAAATCTGAAATTTTGTTTACGTTTAAAGAATTAAGTACACCAAAAAGGTGTAAAAAATAATTTTAATGTCCATCAAAGCAAAAAAAGAAAATAATAATAATAATAGTAATAATAACAACAATAACAACAATAACAATAATAATAATAATAATAATAATAATAATAATAATAATAATAATAATAATAATAATAATAATAATAATAATAATAATAATAATAATAATAATAATAATAATAATAATAATAATAATAATAATAATAATAATAATAATAATAACAACAACTTTGAAAGCAAATATTTTTGGAACCTGCCAGAGGTTGATGGTGTTTGTTGGGCAATTATGGTTTATAAAATAGTAGAACTGTTGTGATATTTTAGTTTTTGGTGTTCATGGAATATTTCTGTTTTCTTGCGCATTGTAAATTGAGTAATTCGCTAAAACTATAAAACAGATTGTGTTGGAACTTTGTGTGTTAGATTGTAAGATAAACGCTGTTAAGTATGCAAGGCAGTGCAAGATATTATTTTGTACCTATAAAAATATAGAACATTTAAATTTCTGTTCCACGATCCCTTAAGCGATAGTGAAGTCTTTTAAGAGTGATAACTTTGAAATTCCATGATCAGGAGGAGAAAAAACGATAATGACTTCCTATTTGAGAAAAGTATAGGTATTTGAAACGTAAAACCAATAACAAGAAATAAGGAAAACTTCACAAAAAATGTATTTGACTTTGTGCAGCACGATCTTCTCCATCTTACCATTTATCAATTATGCAAAAGCATTTAGAATTAAGGGGACTTCTTTGGCTTGTCCCAGTTATCCAAGATATAAATTCAATTTTTAATGATATAATATTGTGAAGCAAAAAGACAACAAAGTCTGATTACTGATGCATAAAACACACTTCTCTTTTTTGGTCGTTAACGCAATCTACAGTTCACAGCTCTTCTCTGTTCTCGTAACCTTGACACACACACACACACACACACACACACACACACACACACACACACACACACACACACACACACACACACACACACACATTGTTGTATTTCTTAACGCTCTCTCTGTCTCATAAACAGCTGGATCTGATGATACAATTACTCAGCATTCAGTAAAACTGCTCCACTTCAACACTAACTCCAAAGTGACGTATCAATGTCCCAACCGTCGCTGTCTACGCATACAATTGTTTCACGAGGATGACTGTACACACACTCACTCCTTGCAGCTGTCTCGTTGAACAATTATAACTATGTCACAACTTTTTTTTTTTTTTTTTTTTTTTTAATTTGTGGTCTGGCCCCACACCCGCCAGCCCTGTGGCGATCGACCTGCATGCAGGGCCGTGCGCTACATCACTTCCCCATGCACATGTCATGCGGTTCGTGTTCAGGGGAAGGGTTTTGGTTAGTTAAGACGTACATCATGCCTAACAGAAATAGCAACGAGGTAATAGGGAGGAAAAGTACGACGGAGAGGAAGAGATTGCTGGTTCCGCAGTAAGCACCCCGGTTAGTAGCGTGACTTCTAACATGCTGGCATGCAGAGTTGGTTAGTTGCCCGGAGCAACCATGACGAGTCCTGGTTGACGCCTGGGGATTAGTACATGCTAATAGCTAGTCACAGTAAACGCTAATTGTTAGTTGGGTAAGTTACACGGGAAATACACTAATTCCTTACTAGCTAGATGAGTAGGCGGGTAGATACGTCATGCATGAAAGATGTTAATGGTATGGCGGGAGTTTACCTTAGGGTAGCCGAAGTTCTTCAGTGGAATTTGCTGGTGAGCTTCTGTGATTGAACACGGCTTGTCGCTGAAACAGAGATGGGATGTTAACAAGAGTTTGTTTGGCAGTAGCGGTGGCATGAAATAACAGTAGCGGAAATTTTGTTGTTGTTGTTTTTTCTTTTATTTCTTAATTCGGAATTTATGGAGCGACCAGAAGGTTTACGTGATTCTAGACTTCATCAGGAGTGGTTTCGTTGGTCAGATTTCTTTCGAAAAGAGACAGTGGACGTTTATGTTTGTCTATGGTGGTTTCGTATGTCCCTAACACCTGAATGACGGGATTGGGTTTGTTTCTGCTTCTGTGGTACAGGTAATCAGAGAGTTTCTTGACAAACTGTTTATTTTGAGCTCTTTATGTAAGATTTTGTGGGGGATAATCTTAGAGACTTTGGCAACGATGCGGAGAATCCTGTTTTGGAAGGACTGAAGTCTGAATGTGCGCAGCCCTATGTGGCGGCCACTTAGGTTAGTATCGGGCGAATAAGGGTCTTGCATAGGGTGAGACCCATAGGGATTCTCAGTGGGTACAGCTTGCACAATTGTGCATTGGCCTTTTGTCTCGCTGTCTGCACCTGTCTCTCCCAGGTTAGGCCCTGGTCCATGGTGACTCAAGGTAGGTGATACTCGCAACTTCCCTTCTAACCTCCTTATATACCAGGAAGGACGAAAACGGATTTTTTCTAGAAATTCAACTTTTTGCGCCGCTTCTCATAAATAAGTCGGCAGTCAAAGCTTCTGAAACGTTCTCGAAACTCATTTTTCTGCGGCGCTTATTATTGCCAGACACGTATTCACACGCAGTGCTGTGAGATAGCTTGACCTTGAGTGCCTTTGACATACTGCCGCCCCTGTTGCCGCTGGCAGCCGGCGTCACAACATTTTAATGAAAATTGTTACATCTATTTTTGAGAAAATAGCTTTTGAAAAATTTTTCATATAAAGAGAGGATACTTTTTTAAAAAAATCTTCGTGTTCCATTCTTACGATACTAAACTTAATTACCATATTTAGCGCTTAACTGAATGCTCATTTTAGGGTTATGGTGGTCGCAAGCACACACATGTATGTGTACATGTACTTTCTGGGTACCTCTATGCATATTTTCGTTGAAGCTTTGACTTTCGATGTTCCAGTGGCATACAATACTTGCTATATGAAGTCGAGAATGTAGAAAGGATGGGTAAAGAAAACGCCGAGGGTAGAAGACTTCAGGTATAATGCTCCATTTACAATGAAAAGTAAGTGTAGATACAGCATAAGCTCAAGACTTTGCAGCCGTTATATTTAATGGAAGCATTCACATAGAGCCAAGTATCTTACTATGTAAGGCCAGAGATAGTAAACTTCAACATTTATGCTTGTGTTGCTTCTGTAGAGCAGGAATTCTGCATTTCTTTCTTAATGCATTGCCAGGCTCTGATCAATACACGTTCGCGATGCGATATTTTACGTCATATACTCTGTTAATCCTTTTGGCGATGCCACCATGCCATCTTAAACTCAGACGCTAGCCGCTGATCTGTTATTTACTTAACGACACATTGTAGTTTCTGAGGTCAAAAACTCGTTTTCTTTTCTTTTCCGCATCTATCGACACACACACACACACACACACACACACACACACACACACACACACACACACACACACACACACACACACACACACACAGTGACAAAGTGACAAAATCAGCCAGCCCGGTCACTTTTCAATCACTTTATCGTCTTTGCACAAATTACAAAGTGTTTTTGTCGTTAACACAGTCTACAATTTTTCGTGATATCACAACTCATAATTGTTTTCTTCTCGTAACCTTGACTCAGTACTTTCAGTGTTTCTTTACTTTCTCTGTGTCTCATACACAACTACGACGACACAATCACTCGACGCTCATTAAATCTTCTTTATGACGTGCCAACAAACGCACAGCTATCTCACTTCCACTGACCGACTCATGTCCGTAGCTCTAATTCTCCGCTGTGCTGTTTCCTGTCCTGCTTATACAGAATGTCCCAAAATTAGACCGACAAACTGTGGGAGCTGATAGAAAACATTATTTTAAACACTTTTTGTTAAGAAAATATTTTTGTTGCGGTGCTTCGTTTAAGCGCTGGACGACTTACTGCCTCCCAACCAGTTTAAGTATTTATGGGAAAATCAACAATGCGAATTAGTATTGCATTTGCCTTAGTAAGGCACAGAGTCTTAATCCAAGAAACAAGCATAGAACACATAAACATCTCATTGTTTACGGTTAATCACAAGTCAATGTTGAAATGCACGCCCATTGCGATTCACACAAAGAGTGTATCGATGTGCCCTATTCTGCCGTACTCTCGCAAAGACACCAGCCATTTCTCTGGTTTAAACATTTTCCGGTCTGATTTTGAATAGTAAAGCAATCAGGAGAACGAGAGACAGGTTTTCCAGACTCACATCTAAACCTCCTGACAAGAGTAAAAATCGCTGAAATGTACACTTCGAGCCATAAGAGACTTAAGATTTCGATAAGGGTAAGGACATAGTTTTGTAAAATGTATTTAATTTTATACAATGCACTTGTGATATAAATATTTCATACTAAAACGTAATTGTAATCTACGTACAAAATAATGGAATGTTTTGTTTTCTAGGATATAGATTTAGAAGGCTTTAATATTTCTTTTACTGAATGAATATTAATAGTGGTTTTCTGCTTGTACAATGACTTTAAAAAAGGAAAATATTCAACTTTAACTTAGAATTAAACATTTATCTCCATATCTGTTAATTTTTTGGTATTGTCGTGTTGTAATTTACAAAATTTTGGCGTTTCATCTCTCCTACTGTATGCTGTTAATACGTAATAAGGAAAGTATTTACAGTAAGACTAAATTTCATTTTTGCTTGAGAACGAGGTAATTTTGACATACTGCGGAATGTGCATTGTGGGCTTCTGTAAAGCGTTTCTATTCAGTGATTACATCACGCCGATCAATCAAATCGATGACACATTCTCTAAATAGGTGATTCACTTAAATCAAGTGATTTCATACCTTTGATTTATTTCAATGTGAAGTCATATCAATATTGAAATCATGTCAGTAGTTTACACATTTAATTTCCTATTAGAAATGGAGATAGGGTCTGCATTTCAAAGACTTACAGCTTTAAAACTGTATAAACAACGAATCCAGCTGCTGTAAGTTCGACGTCATTATAATCTGGTATTTATGACCGTGATGGTGATGATGGTGATGATGATGATGATGATGATCATCATCATCATCATCATGATTTACTGCTGTCAGCTTGAGTGTATGGAATTTTGAAGAAAATCCAAACAAAGAAGAAAAATTTCGAGGTAGATAAATATAAGTGTAAAAATATTGCGCTTATAGAAACCTGTTGTTCATCAGACTGAAATATCCTATAGTGTGCATAGAATTATGACCAGACATTGGAATTCTTCCAGGTCGTGAAAGCCGGGAGGCCTTGGGGTGCTGATCACGTCTCACCCTACAGCACTGCACCCCACTCATAACGCCTGTAGTGGGCACAGGTGGGGGATGCAGCGGCCGGGCGGCAAGTCTTGGCCCTGGGGTTTAGTTTAATTTTATTAGAATTCTTAAGCAGTTGGCTTCAGGTCATCTACACTCAAACCATTATATCAATACAAAAAATGTAAATAACAGTGACCTGTGTCACTGGTGGTCTCGTAAGCGCGGCCTGGAGGGCCCTGTCTGCAGACGCTAACAAACTCCAGGAGGTATAGGGCTGGTTTGTAACCCACAACCACGCTTCGCTAATTTCAATAACATATTCTACTTAATTTCCATTCATCTCAGGTTTAATTTGTAATGTGATTATGGCTGAGGATTTGCACTTTTCATCCCTAGTGAATGAAGATTACGGATCGATTAAATCCTCTAGACATAGTGAAAACATTTTAACTTTTGTGGCCATTCCCATTCCAAGCTGAAGACGACAGTTTGAACAGGAACCCTGTGTGTTTGATAATTTTTCACCTGCGCGGTATTGGTATCAACAAAACCTTTCTTACTTTTCAGTACAAGATTCCCGAATTATGCCATCACCTTACCTAGTTAATGTGTGCGTTATTTTACAAAAGATTTATTTTTTGTTTCCTTTAGTTTGGTTTACTTTTGGTTTATTCAAGAACAGAACATAGTCGTGAGTGCTACCCAGCATGTGTAAAATGAAACTTTTCTCATTTGGGAACTAGTAAGATTTCCGTTGGAGTAGCTAAAATAGTTCTAAAAACATGGCATTTGGAAATCAAATAAAAGTCAAAAAATCAAAATGTTATATTTATACATACAGTGTATGTGCGTGCGTGCGTGCGTGCGCGCGCGCGCGCGCGTGTGTGTGTGTGTGTGTGTGTGTGTGAGAGAGAGAGAGCGAGCATCTGAAACCATTCTCAGGATTCATCCAAGAAACTTGGTGAACATATTAACAGAGAGATTAACACTATTCCAGATAAAATGTTATAACATATTTTAGCAGGCACGAAGATTGTCGTCGTAAGATAGCACATGCTAAACAGCTGAAAAATATAGATTTTATGCTCGAGCATTCCATAACGCAGCGCTTATGCGTCACTATAATTGACCTCATTCAGGACCTCCTAAATACCGGACCTGACACTGTGATTCAAGATGGCGGCCTATGTGGTGGGAACTACTTATAAACAACTCGTCTACAGGCTACGATTTCAACGCACTAAAATAAAAATGTGGTGTAATAACACGCCTCTTTTGTGAATATGGGCTGTGTTAAACACAAAAACATTGTCTTAAACATAACCTCAAGTAAACAAAAAAGAATGACATTTAATATTAAACGATAACCCATGAGCAATGAAATATATAACCTTAACATCCATGCAATCTACAGTTTTACATGCCATTGTGTAACTGCATTACATACTCAAATTACAAAGAAGATAGACAAAACTGCAAGCAGCATGTTACTTAAATAAAACAGAACTGTTGACATTGACTTGACTCAGAATTATTAATGATTGTGTACACTGTTTTTCACACTTGCATCACGTATATGTTATATACCTACACAAAACATATACTGGATGGCTGATATACAAAAGCTGATATTTAGATTAATTAGCTACCTACTGAATTCAAAAGCTCTAGGGTGGAATTTTGCTTTTACTTTGACTGAAAACTTATGGTTACTCAGTCTGTAACCACATATTACTCAGCACTTCATGACACATCATTTTACAGGGGGAATCCACAAAACCAGATGAAATATTAAAAATAATAACCCTAAAACAGCACTCTAAATGAAATATATGAAATACGTAACCTTAAATCAGCATTGTAAAGCAACATTGTGTTAGGTTAGGTTAGGTTAGTGTATGTATATGAGTGGGGTGACAGGGTCCTGTGTTATCGAAATATTTACAGTTACTAACACACATAACGCTGCAATTTATAGTAATTAAATACTGAATTTAGAAGCTTTACGTTGCAATCTACCTTTTGTTTTAACTCAGGGTTTCTCATTTTTAATTTGCATCCGGGAATGCAACAATTACAGCGCATTGTCATGTTTGGGGTTAGGTTGAGGTATGACAACAATAACATACACTACTGGAACAGTTTTTCTTCCACAACCTCTCTCCACTGTAATCGTGACACAAATTGTACTTGCAAACAGATAAATTAACCACACGATACGGTTAATGTAGCCATAGTCTTAGATGGAACACAAACAAACACGTGGAGAGTATACGGCACAGGCAACACGTTATTAAATTTATTCCCGTTCCCTATACTGCCCAAATAAAACTTTTTAAACACTCGCTTTGCTAATATGAAGACAACCTTACATAGGAATTATTATAACAAACAATAACTCAAAGACATAGCAAACAATACGAAAAACAGCGTGTGGAAACACCTGAGAAATCACCGCCACCAGCCGGCGCCATTTTTGTACAACTGGGATATCAGTGTCAGGTCCCTTAATCTAGAGGGTCCTGTCTCATTATATACAGATCTTTATAACTTCACTGCTGTCCGCCAATCAATGGTGCACCAATTTGCAACGACACTACTAATCCACCAATCAAAGGTACACCGGTTAATGACGACACTGCTAACCACCATCAAAATATCCCCATGTAGTAATCAATACTTCGTCGTCTGCGCACATTCCCACGCAGCTGAAAGCAAAACTATCGATTCCGCTATGAATGTTTAAAAATTGGTGTTAATATTTTAAATAACATTACAATAAATTCAATTTGTCTTGTCAGTTTTTGAATCTCTATTTTTTAAGGGTTGAGACTGCCTCTCATTGTGTCAAGACCAACATAACAATAAAAGTTGAAGGCGCAACTATAGATTCTCGTATATACAATCTATGATTAAAATGTCGGACAACAGTAACAATAACATGCAGCGTAGAATATTAAAAACTTTTATAATTTTAACTTGATTCATGGTCGATATAACTTCAGTATAATGGTAAGCTCGTATGAATATTATGAAAGGAGTGGTGGCGAGAAATATACTAGTATCTTAATTCTGTCACTACGCCTTCATTGCATAATATACTACAGTGGAATTTGAATAATTGGAAACTGAAGGGAGAAATTCTAAGTGCCAAAAAACTAAATTACAAAAGCTACATCTAAAATTGACATTTTAGCAATACAAGTACATACATCAGAGTTTCCATTTAACTCGAGACACTGGTTATTGTCCTTATTCTTCAGATAAGCGTTCGGTAGTATCCCGCATTCTTTTGCGATTTGAGATTTTTTCTTCAACTCCTTGTTAACTTCTCGAATGACGGAGGCTTTATCAGCAAATGTTAAAATTTTATACTGGACACACGGTTCACTAAGAGACATTGTGTCACTGATTTGCATCACACTGAATAGTGGGAAGCTCTAGGGACAAATGTTTTAAACAAGGGGATGTGGGAGCAGGTATAAAAATTCAAAGCCGGCAGATAGAAAAGCTATGCCACCCCCAAACAGTGTTCCAATAAAACAAACGCGGAGTGATGACCTCTTTTTGCAGAAATGCATGGATGAAGTTATATTAAATTTCCGTGTTTAGATTAATTTTTGACTGACATTTCTGAACAAAAACTTCGGGTTAAGAAAAATGAAATTCGAATTATATGTGATTTTTTATACATTGCTTCAATACAAAATTCAAGACACCAAGAAAAGTCTTCGAATTAACGACAATTTCGAATTATAAACGTTCGAATTATCCAAATTCCACAGGATATATTGAATCATCCTGTACATAGCCAAAATAGGTGAACAGCTATTCTCCGGAAGGTAATGCTTTTAGCTTGCCCGTGTATCTACTTATTCTGTACTGCTGGAATTAATTCCCAAGTCCCTGATTGGAGTTAACTAACATCGTATGTTTCCTTGAGCCCGCAACGCGTGTAAAATAAGCAGAGGCTCTTTTCGCTGTCATGTTCCCCAAATCCTTAGCAGATTGCACAGGACCTCCAGGGAGACAGATGGTCACGGCACTTCTGTACTCTAGGAACAAGGAATCCACAAGAGACCCGACGAGAATATCCCAAAGGATATGGTACTAAAACAGCCGCCTTAGTCCAGCGTATTCAGAAACAAGCTAGGTCAGTAGGGTTGTTAGGAAGGAAACACGAATTCGAGCTCTTACCTTTCCCATTCAAGGAACTGCGAATAGCACATGCAGATTTACAACACAGCTCACCAATGAAAACCATTCTTGAAACGGCTGCCTTGTAGTATTATTTCGACCGCTCTATTATAAATTTGGCGAGGATATATCCTGACAATCACGGCCTAAATTCTAGTGATATGTCATTTTTTAATTGTTACATTATAGAAATTGCTAACATAAATCTTAACCATGGGTACTTGATCATTAATCTGCATATTAATTACGTTCTTTTCGTTCATTTAAAGGCATTTTCGATTTTAAAGTACTCTTTTCGATTTTATATAATTGTTTTGTGTAGTAATAATAATAGTAGTAGTGCTAATAATAATAATAATAATAATAATAATAATAATAATAATAATAATAATAATAATAATAATAATAATAATAATAATAATAATAATAATAATAATAATAATAATAATAATAATAATAATAATAATAATAATAATAACAACAACAATAATAACAATAATAATAATAACAATAATAATAATACATATATTATTATCTATATTCTACTGGAATGCATAAAATATCTAAATAGAAGTAGGGGTGACGAAAAACTTGTAGAATCA
This sequence comes from Tenodera sinensis, assembly GCA_030765045.1. Lineage (NCBI taxonomy): Eukaryota > Metazoa > Arthropoda > Insecta > Mantodea > Mantidae > Tenodera > Tenodera sinensis. The sequence goes on from CM060969.1 coordinate 78,438,977, forward strand.
ACTGATATTTAAACTGAATATAGGTAATCCTAGCATTGTACATAAGGTACATTGAATAATCTTATATTATACAGACATTTCCTTCTTTAATTAGAACATCTCGGGTTACTAGCCTGTAATATCTATCAAATGTTCCGACTTTTTGCCAAATTTAATTGTTAATCTTATGTTATATATATATATATATATATATATATATATATATATATATATATATATATAACATTATACACTATACTAGGTGCGACCGCCGTCCCCTATTCGTTTTGGGACGTAGGCTACCCGTCAAACGAAATGTGCGCTTTAGTTTAGTTTTGCGCCCACTAAGATGTGTTGCTTGATGTTCTTAAATAGATGAATGAGCAAAATTTAGAGGAACAGCGGTTTAACGAACAGAGCGTACTCCTCCCTAAAATACACCTCAAAAACATACCACTTCTTTACTGAGAACGAATTCGTGGTTTCCAGCCGATTTTAGTAACTTTTTATTCAGTATACATAGCAACGCAATTCAGTAAACGCCTCTAATAAAATGGACCTATCGTATGAGTACACTAATAATATCAACTAGAAATAAAATGGCAGATTCTTGCACTTTCGAGGCACGCTTTATCCATCATGGACCCATACAATCTAAACCCACATATTACTAAATAACGGTTTATTTAAATTCTGGCGAAAACTACGTCTCGTACATTTCAAATAATATGCATAATAGCTTTTGCCATTTGATTAATAATATGAAAAAGCCTAGCAACGGATTAAAGCTGTCTCAAAAGGCTAAATTACGTACCAAAAATCGCGAAATGGCAATGGCACAGCGCCTACCATAGAAGTACTTGTGCTTTCATTCAAGTGTCTAAATAGCTCAATAAATTTATGACTGCCTCCTGTGCGCTAATCCCAGGTACAAAATTCGCGTCTCAGCATGGTACAATTTTTTTATGCTCGTCAAAATTTGGAAACCGAATTCACAATAATCTAATTTTAAAGTACCTGAGGGTACTTTTGTGACAGAATAGATATGACTTCTGTCCCATTGGACTGACATGATGCAGGTGTTATTATGCATGTCAACTCCTTTCATTCACGTATATGCGTCGCCCGATATTTGGTGCCATTCCTTTACAATGTATTCGACAAACGAGTACATTAATATGCTTTTGATCTACGAAGAAGCAAGAGCCAGTACACAAGCAGCTCAGCTTCTATACCGGGGGAAATATCCTCATATACAATAATACATAAAATGGAAATAACACTATTACGAAATAAAATTGTCTATGCAATTTTTAAACACAATAATTGCTCCAACAATAGTATTTGTGGATATTATGCAGTAGAAGGAATATTATACGTAGAGCATTCGAACCACGTCTACAGCACACGAATTAGTAACTTCGGGTGCTCGTTCAAATTGAACTACCTAGAACTCCAGAAATAAATATTTCGTTTAACATGTGGATGTTAAATACTTGGAGAGAACTTAGCATATGGGGCTGATGTTTTGCTGATAAGAGTATAAAATGCGGATTGCATAAAACAGCGGCAGCTGACTCATCTGGTATATTATATATAATTAATATGGCCGAAAGCTTGAACAGCTTGAACAATCCAGGAAAGCTTATCTAATACTAAAGTAATAAAATGGTCCTTCCTTAACAAAACCAAAACAAAGCTACTACATTATGTGTTCAAACTGACAGCCCTCAACTGCTATACTGGATGTCAGTTGCCAGAGGAGTCATTTTTGGACTTAGAAAGATTAACAACTTTTCCAGTATACAATGCTACAGATATTCCAAATTATTGGAGCTTTTTCGATATACTGCTGACTTTAAATGGTCCGCCAAAAATTATTGCAAAGGCGGAAAGAGCTGTGGACCTTTCGAGCTATTCTGCGTGACCTCTTCTACCAATCCATTGTTGTGGAAAAATCTGGTCTATATGACTGTCGAACATTCTGTGAGCTGGAACTTCACCTTGTTAGAAATAAACACCAATCTGAATAGTTGATGTTTGACTATACGTGGAAAAACTCATTCTGCTTGATTTCGAAGCAAATCCACCATAATGAGCCAGTTGTCGACGGACGGACCCTTAAACGCCACCACATCGAAGCAAATGAAGGTGTCTTAGCATTTAGCTTTTCTCTAATGAAACAAGGCCCAACACCAGCCCAAACATAAATCAAACTGCTTCTGCCCCTCTTTCTTCATTTTGGATCTCTTCCTTTCTGGTGGGACTTCGGTTTACACAGCTTTAGCCCAAATTTATAATAGACACCTTACGATTTTCTTACAAGGAGGAAAACATTCAATGAAACATTCGCAACAGTTGCAATATTAGCGAGACTTGATCCCTTGATCCCTTGTGCGTCTAGTGTCATTAAAACTTCTGTGCAGTCCTTGTCTCTCTTTTGTATAGAACACAGCTCAAATCGAAGTGTAAAGAAGAGCGGGGGATGTTGAAAGTGGAGGGTTAGTGCCTTAGGGCTGGCTATAGAGTTTGATTTATAAATAATAGCATGTGTATATGCCGTAGTTTTCCTTGTTGTTGGTTTGTTTATGTACCTTTTGTTGCTTCTTGCCTCTATTTATTTAAAGTTGCTTTAAATACGTGATCATATCGTGACGGATATGTTGTAAGAGGTCTCGTGTGTAGGTGCGCGGCGGACTGTTAGCCCTCTGATTCACATTCCGCTATCAATCTTGCTTCGTCACGCACCCAGAGAAGCCTTAGTGCTAGGCAACTGTACCGTTGTTTCTATAAGTGGCGGGCAGCTTTGACAGAAATACTTATACAAACAAGAAGAAGATGAAAAAGGAAGCCCACATGATATATAAATAAACCAATGACGCCAACTTCTTTAAATTTAAGGCCCTCTCTTAAAAGTAAGAAAATAATTCTTAAACCTACACTAATTCTTAATATTAAATATAAAATACCAATAGATTTAATTTTAATTATGTTTATTATTTATTAAAATATCTTATATTAGAGTATAACACTATTTGGTGGAGGCAATAAAATTGTACCTCTGCTTCTACACGTGCGGGGCAGATGACAGCCTCGGCATATGTTCATATTTGCTGCTGACTTAGACGTGGCGATGGAGATTCTAAATGGGCGCCACCAGTGTTAGCAAATGAGTGAAGCATTTAACAGGGAACACGAGTATCCAAGAGACTCTCGTAGCGGTCGCCCTCGAACTGCCTCCATGGAACGTAATAAGAGTTGATGAGCTCGTTGGCGAAGACAGTCGTGCTACAAAACGTGCAGTATAACATAGTTTAGTCCAAAAAATGATTGAAAGCTTTTAATTATTATCGAAAAGATTGTGCCTTTTATGTCCCACGTTTATTCACCGAAGACCACAAATTTCGGAGAACCATCACCCGAAACCTTGTTCAGAGATTCCAATGAAGGTGATAATTTTGGCAACTGTTGTAACAGCAGATAAAAGCTGCTTCCATCATTACGAGCCTGAAACAGAACTTCCAGATTATGAAACGTCATCACCTGGAATGGGGTTCTATTGTAAGGGTACCTTGAAACTTGGGAACAATGTGTGCAAAGAAATTGAGATTATGTTGAAAAAGACAAAAAAGTATATTATGATTTTTCTAAAAAGTACAGATTAATATTTATTTTTCAACAGCTGCTCACGACTTTCATTAGGACCCTAGACTAATCCGAAAGGGACCAGAGATGTAGGAGGACCAGTAAGGAGTTGGAGAAAGGTAAGTGAGGATGGAGCAGGAGAGATCCAAAAAATGTAGTAGATGGAGAAGTAAGCATTTGCAAGAACTGTGTGTATAAGAGTGAGTACAGCTCTACATATATTTGCGAACAGAATTTCTCCAAATTGAACTATCCATATTGCAATATGTTACGTGGCGATCACTTGGTGCATCTTCTACGGTTTTGTCACCAAATATTGATAGACATCTTAAACGTAAGCCGTGTTAAAGAAGTCACTTGTGAACAGATATATTCAAGATGCTCGTCGCCAGGAAAGCTTCAAATCATATTTTTGTGAACAGATGTTCATCGAAAGTGTTTTCGTAAATCAAACGCAACGTGCATATGACTATTTCAATACAATTGAGTGTTAAAAGACTGGCACAGGCCGCATAAAGTGGAAGAAAGTAAATCCAACCTCCACTCTTTCTCAAACATTGGACATCGCTGCTCTAAAGTACAGAAGGAGATGAAGAAGAAGAAGAAGAAGAAGAAGAAGAAGAACAAGAACAAGAACAAGAACAAGAAATATAATTTTGGGAAATAGTGCTTCAACTTACTAAGTAAGCAGTAGAGAAAGTAAAAAGTTTTAGCTCCAGTGACCGACATAACCATTGACCAACTCGTCCATTCGAGTCTTAGTCATAAACGTGGTAAATGAAAATTAGAGCCTGCACTGTTTGTGTACTTCAAGTGAAGAGTTTGCTCATCAAATGCCTCATCAAAGATAGTTCATGCTAACACTACTCTGTTCAAAACCAAAGTCCCTTTATATGTTTTAACGACCCGTATGTCCCCAAGCTTGAGCGTGATCTTGTTTGTTTAAGGATTCTCTGCCGCCGGGTGCTTTATTAACGCAGAAGGGTGCTGAAAATGCAATACTTTCACAACGGCTTTGAATTCTGAGTGCGCATGGAAATGTAGTCATGCTAAAAGCAGAAATGACGCTTGAGTCAACATGAATGATGTGCGTTTTCAAGTGGCGCCGCCCCGATACAAAAAAAGTGGACGTGTAACTGGGGGCTGAGAATCTCTCCCCCCTCATTCATTTATTGATGCAGTGGCAATTTGCTTGACTTGTATATAGTGGTGCCGAAGCGAAATCGAAAGCAGCTGTACGTCAATTACTTTAAAGGAAATAAATCCCTGAGGCGAAATATATCATGGAATTCGAATGTTGAGAGAGTACCATAATTCAGTCCTACAATATATCAGATGAATCAGCGGCCTCTAGATTTTTGTTGCTATATAAACCTCATGTTATAGCCTAGTGGAGATTAAACGGCTAAAATTGCCCAAAAAGTACAGTTTTGCTTTCTCTACTGGAGAAAGTATTTCGATGTCGAGATTTCACCGGAAATATAAGTTTTGCGTCAGTATGTCTGTCTGTGAACAACATAACTAAAACAAGAAAAGTCGGTTAAAACCTAAAGTTGGTAAGTTTAATATCTTTCAAGGATGTGATATGAAGATCCTAAAGTAAATTCCTCTACCCTAATTTAATTTTAATTTTGAGGTAGTATTTCTCAGTAAGCCCTCTACAACTATTTCTTTAGAAGTCCTTTGTATCTAGAATATGTAATATAGGAATTTTAGGCACCCTTGTGTAATAATTTGTTACATGGTTGGCCCATGTTGGCTTTCTTTTGTCTTCTTGCAATTAATGAATGGTGAAAAGAAGTGTTTGACGAATTAAGTGATATTCGTGAAGATTGAACTGCACTATGAACGTTCTGCATAGTATTTGAACATTAATAGGAAGGATTGATCAGATCAAAATTGATTTGCATAATAACGACGAATCCACCATAATTTAGTGGATTATTTAACGACGTGAAAAGTGTGAAGATTACTGTTTGAGAAGTGTTTATTAATATTAACAAAGAGAAATCAGAGCAACTTCTAACTTTATATAACAGTAGTTCATCCGTACCGCGCCCGGATAGATAGAACATTTAAAAAGATTCTACACGCTCACCGTTTGCAGCTAGGCCAGGGAATACAATACCATAATATTACACCAACGAGTTAACAAAAAATATTAATTGTTATAAATGTCGCACCAACGTGAGGCTAGTGGGTAGAATAATTAATTGCTACAATTGCTACCCTAAACTACCATGTACAAGGACATTTTTCGAAAATGTTGATCTTCTAAAAAATGACTAACGAGTTTGATTAAAATTCCATATCTATGATATATTTATGTAACTTCAAATGTATATTTTGAATTTTCTGGCTATAGTATATATACCCCTGTTTACTCTTGTTGACTTTTGCATAGGAGGTCAGGGTTGCCAACCCGTAAGATAATTATGGGGGAATACGATAATTTGAATGTATGTACTCATGGATATCAACCCGTACGATAATTATGGGGGTGTACGATAATTTCGATATCGGCGAAATATCATTTACACTGCTTCTCACAATAGCGAAATGAACTTAATTACAAATAGCGACACCACTTCATGGCGTGTCTCCACCCTTCTAAGGCAACCGTTTCTTATCCTACTAATCCTTCTACCCTTTATCCTCTTGTTGCCAGTGTGCCCAGATCTGGTAATCTCAATGAGGAAGGCACTGTTCAGAAAATTGATGATCAATGGAGAAAACTCGGAATAAGTGATATTCCGCGTGAAATAAAGAACATGCCTGAACCTGGCAGTTTCTGGAGTGCTGTTAAATCTTGGTGGAAATACTGATTTCAAAGAACTGACGGAAGTTGCATTATCAGTGATTTCATTGCCCCACAGAAACAGTTCTTGTGAAAGTCTTTTTTTCCAAACTAGGTTTAATAAAAACCAAAATTAGAAACAGATTGGCGCTAGATGGGTAAATCGACTTATTCGTTCGTCTCAGCTTATAAAAGAACGTGATGGGTCCGAAAATCTGCAAGCCATCGAGAAAATGTTAAAGTTTATCTCAACACAAATTTGTATAATGCTGCAACAGTTGAGGAAGATGATAAACTTGCAGATGAATTGTGCGAGAAACATAAGTGCTAAACTCTTAATACTGGTTGAGGTCATCAATCTTGTAAGTGGATACCATAAACATCAATTTTACTACATTTTCATAAGTGTTATGCTGATACATTTATTTTTGTAGCGTTTGGTTTATGGTGTACGATAATTTTGAATCCAAATGTATAATTTTGAGTGGCCGGTACGATAATTTTACTTTTAAACATTGACAACCCAGTAGCCGGTAAACCGTAAGAAAGAGACCAGATCTTATGATCTTTTTTGTGATGTGAACGAATTTAACATAAGACATTTTTGAAGCTCTGTGAGGACCCACAACATGACAGTCAGCGAAAAATTGGCTAGTTGACTTGTTTTGAAGGGAAACCCTGGTCAAACCACTTAATAAAGGGGTCGGATTTTCGTAAGAACTTTTCTAAGGTGTGTAATTGTGATCAGGTGATTAATATTGGCACGTCCAGGTCATTATGCTAAACTGTCATCCTGCAATGACTCCCAAATCACAAGGTACTATAATCGCTCCACCCTTAGATCCGTACTTGATGTAAACACAAGCCGTCAACAACTAACCCGCGATACGGCGAAACCAAAGCACGCCATGAAATATAGCACCTTAAATATTGGCGATTATCTATAAGTTTCCAAGATGCATGACAACCCTGGTAAAGGCTACTTAAATGTAACGCGATAACAGTGATATTCCTAAAACTCCTGAGTAAATATCGTTCCTTTTCACATAAGCACGAGGCATGAGTCCACGTGGTGTTTGTTTTATGTTAGTCGCAGGTGATAACATCAAGTTATCGCGGAGGGCTACAAGGTGCGGTTCTAAGGCTGGATGGAGTAGTTATTTCATTAATTAGGTTCAACTCAAATCAATTTTGATGTAACCTAATTTATTTTGAGTAACAATTCCATTTAAATACACCAAAGAAAGAAAAAAATATGGCACGCCTTGAATTACATCACGTTTCGTTTCTTCTGTTTTAAGATGATATAGTGATCTATTTGTTTTAGAACGCTCGTTGGACATTTCGGTTACTCAATGCTATTGTTCGTTTTTGCTCTGCTTCCCCTCCCCGGTTGAGTATCTTTATTGACTCTTGTTCCTTCACTGGTTTCTTTTGGAGTTCAAATATTTGTCTTAAAAGTACTTCTATCGTTGTTCTGAAATATCCTCTCAAGTTCAATTGTTCTCTTTGAGTTCCATCTCTATTGTATCATTTCTTTTGTGCTACCTACTCGACCTATTCTTAAGATCATGACAGATCTTCATGTTTCATTGTAAACGATTCTGGTATTGTGTGCTTTGTTTCTGTGTGTATAGCTAATACCTTCTGCCTTATTTTACCACAGTAATGGTCCAAAGCCCTCTTGCAATGTATTTATTATATGTGAATGAAAGGTTATTGCTCCACTTATTGAAAAAGTACAGTTTTTACCTCTGAAGTAGTCAAATGACTTCGAAGTTCACCTATTTCGTTTTATGAAAAAATGGTATGTATTAAGGTTGTGGGATTATTTTCCTAATTGTGCCATTTTATAAACATTTATAGGCATTACTTTTGTTTTAAAATGTAACCAATCATTTTAACAATTAAACAGCGTTTTTGCCATCCTAAAATCTAATTTAGCTGTATTCTGAGCAAAGAAGACATTTACACTTGGAAGTACATTTAGGAAAAGGGTATTCAAATCAAAACTGGAGGACACTTAAATATTTACAAAGACACACAGAATCCACCATATTTAACAGTACTATAAATTTTGGGAGCAAAAGTTCTCTAAAGGATGGCTAAAGCATACCACTATACTCGAAAAAGTATGTAATAGTTACGATTTTTTCCTTATTGATTAGTTTGTTCACATTGAACTGGTTATGAACTCACAATAAAGAATGTTGTGGGCAATGCACCTTTTAAAATATATTCAAATGTAACATTTTTGCCTACAGTTCCATTTGAACTTTTGCTCCATGCAGCTGTTTTTGACGTTAACCTGATTAAGGAAGGTATATAACTATTTTGATTGTCTACAGGTGGGATTTTCAATGTTGTAAAGGCCAGAACTCGGAAATAAAGCATTTCCGGACACATGTTATGACGAACTATTTTGATTGTCTTCCTGTGGGAAATACTTACCTGAAATTATGCCCCGTATTTTTGAAACATCCTGTATATATACTGATTTCTAAATTTTGCGTTTATGAATATAGATATGCTTTGACATTTCTGCAGCAAATAATACGTCAACTCAAATGAGGAGTTTCAGAGCAACGTTTACGGTTTCCTAGAATTCTTGCACTGTGCTATTGATCTCCTGCCTGGACCACAGAGTCCTGCATCTAAATACTACAAAGCCCGTAGAGATGGCAAGTTAAAAAATAACAATCGCCAATAAAAAAACTCTAGTAATTCACAAAGGTCTTCCAAACGGGACAGGGAAAAGAGAAAGGCAAAATACACATATGAACGTGTACAGTTTGAGTACTTTTATCAAAGAAGGAAAGCTGTGAGAAAAATTCTACAACAAAATCAGCCCTACAAATTACCAATGGCAAAAGACGACATTGAGGGTTTCTATAAGCAAGTATTTGAAACCCCTAACAACTATGTAAGGGACAGTTACGATTCTTTTACGTGCGATGATGAAAACAGTCCAATAGAATTTTCTCAAGAACTTGTTTTCTCAATTATAAAATCTATAGCTATAGATACAAGCCCTGGTCCAGACAGAGTGTTACTAAAGGCAATTAGGCACCCTGCTGCTGCTGACGTAATTACTCACATTGCTAACAGAATGCTGCAGACGGGTATAGTTCCTGACGCTCTCCAGACAGCAAGAACTGTATTAATACACAAAGGTGGGGACCTGGACAACTTAAAGAACTGGAGACCGATTACTATATCTTCTGTAGTGAGGAGGATAATTGCAAAATGCTTGGATAAAATAGTGCGAGAATACATTAACCTAAATCAATACCAACGAGGGTTCGTCATGATGCCTGGCACTTTCATTAACCTCAAAATTATTGATGGAATCCTGCGAACAGCTAAAAGTAAGAAAACATCAGCATCTATTATGTTTCTTGATGTTAGCAAAGCTTTTGATATTATTGGACATGCTCACCTCATTGCTACCATTGAAAAGTCTGCTTTGCCTGAAGAAAGTAAGAAACTTCTAATTAACATGCTGACAGGAAATTCTACTCAAATACATACCGACGGTGGAAATACAGATAAAATCCACTTTAAGCGAGGACTGATGCAGGGAGATCCCATATCACCACTGCTCTTCAACTGGGGCATTAACCACATCCTGAACGAGTTGACGGTTAGAAACGTTTCAGGAAAATATGGCTTTCAGCTAACTCCTGACACCGAACCACTTACAGCCCTATGTTTTGCTGACGATCTTGTGATCATAGGAAAAGATGAGGAAGTAGCATCTGCCCTTGTGACTAGTGCTATCCACCACCTTCAAGAAATTGGACTGAACGTCAACACAGTTAAATCCAATACTATTATAATTAAAAACGGAAAGCTTCTACAGCAGGAACTGATTACCACTGCTGGATCAATTATGAGCATTGGGGCAGACGAAGAGATTAAATACCTTGGTGCAACATTTAGGGACACAATAGTATTTAATGAAACACAGGTTCTAGAAAAATTAAAACTAAATCTTGAAAAGCTTACTTCAACTCACTTGCTCCAGCCTAGTCAAAAACTTACAGTTATAAATCAGTTTATTGGACCCACTTTGATCTATCCTTTCCAGTCAGTTCCAATAGAGAAAATTCCAAAGGTATGGCTCCAGAAAGCAGATACAATGATCAAAAGTGCTGTGAAGGAAATCCTACAACTACCAAATGACACCCCAAACAGTATGCTGTACACCAGCACAAAGTTTAAGGGATTATCAATAATACGTGCAACTTGGGAAGCTTATCTTCAACAATTAAATATTAACACCAAACTTGAAGATCTAGACGATGAACATGTAAACGTTGTTCGCAATTTTGCAGCCATAAGAACTCGATGCCTCACAGAGTTGCATATACCAGAGGAGTCCTCCACAAACTCCGTTAAACAACTTAGGGAGAAACTAAGACGCCAGGAGTTTGAAGCCTGGTGTGCATACCCTCAGAAAGGAAGAGGAGTGGCACTCTTTGGCGAAGTTCCTGCTGCCAACACTTGGATTTTGAAACGTAATGGATTATCCACCTCAGAATGGCGTGACATGTTGAAGATGACAGCTATGGTGGTTCCAGTACGTTCACTTCCGGGACGCTCCACGGGTACAAGCCACTGCAGACATTGCAGTGAGATAGAAACTTTATCGCATGTACTCGGAAATTGTCCTCAGGGAGAGTTGCTGCGAATAAAGCGTCACAACACCATAAGAACTCTGCTTGCCAATGCTTTGCGAAGCACAGGACTAGAAGTCCACGAAGAAGTACACTGTGTGGCTGACTGTGGCAGTAACCGTCGAATTGATGTCATTGCTATCGACAGGAAGAAAGGGACAGCTGAGATCTTAGATCCCACAGTGAGGTTTGAGACATCCTTAGACCAGCCAGCAGAAGTGGATCGTGAAAGGAAGAAAATATATGAGCCCACAATTCCATTCTTCAGTGCCTCATATAATATCAGCAACATCGTGGTCACAGGCCTATTCTTCGGAGCAAGGGGCACAATACCAAAATCATTTGTGCAATGGAGACAACAATATAAGCTCCCTAAACAGCTACAGGACGACATTGTCCTAACGACAATAAAATACTCTGTGGCAATATGCCGAAAACATTTGTATGGAAACCATAACATTTAAACTTGAAAGTACTAAAATATAAAATAATCATTTAACTGTGCCATATACTAACAAAAACTTTGTTTTTGTTGTTGTTTTTTTATTAACCTTTTTATGTATTCATTTCAAACACATGAAAGCTATTCTGTGTCACATGGCAAACCTTTATATAAGGTCAAATTTAATAATAAAATATACAGTATTTTCAGAGTTATTGCTTTATTAATTAGTTTAATGTTAAACAAAGTCTATACAATGAAATATGTTCCTAATGCATCTACTTTGATTCAAACATTTTTATAAAAATGCCAGGAATGTACTTTTGTGGGTACCTTGTTTTTGAGAAAAATTATAAACGTATGGGAAACAATATTTTTCAGTAATTTTAGTGTGTTAATTGGAGTAATTAGTTAATATTTATAACCAAAAATAAGAATCACTTGCAATATTTTTTCTGTTGTATCTCTAAAACATTTGTGGGAAATTGAACAAAGTTATACCGTTTGGGACATTTTTAAGGCTTAAAAATATGCGCATAAAAGGTAGCAAAACAGGTTTGACGTACTAAATGCCATTTCTAGTCTTGTGTACAGGCACCTTAAAAAACTTGTGTAAAGCTATTTCTAATCATCATTATGAAAGTAGCTGATTCATCGTTATCTATTAACAACAATAAACTTTTTGAAAATATTGTGTTCAATTTTTACTTGTGTGTAAACAGCGAACGCGGTTCACAGTAATCTTTCTCTTTGAGTTACTCACACAAGTATTTTTTTCGAAGTTACCTGCACCAGGGATAATGTAACGTAGTGCAATTCTCTTTTACATTAGGGAGGTCAACTGCTTCTGAGAGCAAGAAGATTAAAAAAGTTCTCAGGTATTTTATTATTATTATTATTATTATTATTATTATTATTATTATTATTATTATTATTATTATTATTATTATTATTATTATTATTATTATTATTATTATTATTATTATTATTATTATTATTATTATTATTATTATTATTATTATTATTATTATTATTATTATTATTATTATTATTATTATTATTATTATTATTATTATTATTATGATCATCATTATCATCATCGTTGTTCTTGTTGTTAACTTGAAGATAAAATCACCTTTGGAGATCAGCTAACCGAAGCAAGAAACAAAAGGAAGAAACAAGATTCGTAGCTCTCATTAACCACTTCTATCTCACAAATTGTGCTCCTTCCCTGCAACTTCACCGTTCGACTCTCCAAAATTACCTTCACCTCAGCACAGTGTATCGAATTCTACTTATTAAATGACGATCCAATTTAGTTTATCAGCAGTCCTCTTTACCTAAAGCAAAACGTAGCTTTAACACAGTCAAATGTGTGTCTTTTCTAATCCAAAACGTGATTCCTCACAAAGATCTGTCTTAGAACATCATTATAGTGAACGTGATTCTAGTTTACAATCTGCAAACTATATACCTTAAAGGAACAGAGGAATCCTATGGTAAAGCAAACAAATAAAACGTACTGTAGCAATTTGTTACTAAACAAACCTTATTTATGACCTTATGCACTTAAAGTTACACTTGTCACAATGTTGCACAGAATCAGAACAAAATATAGGAGATGCTTAAATCCAATCACAACAAGCTGTTGAGTCATAACCCACATAGAACTGCGCTCGCACTGGTCAATGCACTCAACTGATCTCTACTCAACTGTCAACTATCCGGACGCTACAACCAACTCCTTATATAGACAATCTGAACGTTCTGGAAAAGGAACCCACTTGAAATGACGCTATGGAAACCTCTGAAACGGGGAAATGGCTATTATTGTACACGGGCTATTCTGAAGAGGGCCAGCCTGTGGTTAACCACGCCAAGGCGGCCCGGATAAACAAGCCGGTATGTGCCAACCTTGGCGGCTCGGTGTCATAGCTTTCCAGCCGTCCGCGATGAGATTATCATTCATTCGCGCTGCAGTTTGTTCACCAGCTCATGTCCTTGGCAGGAATGCAGCGAGTCAGGACGTCAGTACACAATTCTGATATCTGAAGCAGGAGTCCTCTAATCGCACTTACCATAATGTCGCCAACCTTCAAATACGATATGTATTCACGCTAGATCAATGCAAAGAAGTTACTCAAAGTAGCGGAACTTAAATTTTCAGTTCATGCAATAGGTACATTTAGCGTGCAGTACAATACACAAACGATATTTTCAACTACCCCGTCTTTCTCCCACTGATCATGTTCTACCTTCTCTATATGTTTTCAAAAGCTGTGCCAGCCTGTTTCGGTTATATACCCTCGAGCGTTATATCGTCAATTCCTGTAAGGAAAAGTCACCTGTTACATTTCTCTATTTGTTTTTCCTTGGCCCAATGGATTGGGAGCACACGTGAATGGGGACAAGCAAACGACAGTGTGGCCCAATGAAACCCAAAATGCGTCCACTTTAGAAACTTCTTTAGGTATGTTTGTTTCAGTCACCTGTAAAAATCTGTTTCACATACGGAACTGTCACTCTGAAACACTTTTCTCTGGAACCACAATATCATAGCAGATTTCACACCACTCCTAGGCGGGGATTTATCTACTTCTACACTCTTCTTTTCTTTACTTCCGTGATAACGCTAGTGGGTCGTCTGATTTTTAACTGAAATTAAGAGATAATTAGCATGTTAGCGAGAAAACATGGTGGAAATAACATTGGCGCTAAATTGGCAACCTAACGAGCCACAGAGTTATCTGCAAAGTTTACAAAACTCGGTTACAATCGTGGAGTGCCTCTTCAGTCCCCCAAGACAATGAGCAGATAGTATGTGCATTCAGCACACAGTGTCACTTGAGGGAATGGCGACGACGAACTCAACATGTCCCATGCCACGCCAGTCCTTATGCATGGGCTGGTTACCCGCCTACTCGTCGGTTCGTTAGCGGACTTGATTTTCTGGTTGACCACAACACCTACATACACTGTTTGATCCTCGCTAACGTGGTTGTAGACAGTATTTCATCAAGTACTGCGGCTGAACATATTTCAAAAACATACACTAGAAAATCTTCATTAGCCTCCTGGATTGATTCTTTGTGCCCATCGTAATGAATTCGTTTGAAGTTTTAGGTATGTACATATGTTATCTTAGCCACTAGCTCCTCCCAACTTAGGTCACGTCCATCTGAGGGCGCGTGACTTGGTGTGGACAGCCCTTCTGCAGCCCTAACTGGAGCTAGCAACGATAGGCTGTGAACAAGTGAAGGTTCCCACACCTGTTTCTGAGAGTCTCCGGACACCACCGATGTCGGAATTCACTCAGAACTTCTGTCACCCGTCCCTGGAGGCGTGCCATCAACTGTGTGGCTTTCTCTTCTGCTGACTATCAGCTGCCTGCGGAAAACTCCCAAAGTTGATATTCCATCTTACTTGAGTGGCGTCACATACACAGATGTGTTGGTGTTCGCGTCTCGACCTTCAAGAACGTAATTCTTCTAAGCATGTTTTCCATCATAGCGTTCGGGATGTTAAGCTACTCCCTGAAGTCCTCCAGGGTGTTACGTCTTGGTCCAGGTCTTTCACACATGTTCCATATGGTTATCTATGCCAGTCGTTCGCCAAATTTGATCAATCTCATCCCACTGGATCTTGAATATTTCCGCCTTTAATTCTGTCTGCATCTTCTCCATTAACAAGCTTACTGTCGTTATTTCACTCCCCTTCTCTGTGTCTCGGATTTCATATCTGTCTGAGTCCTCTCCTTTCCGTTTCCAATAATAACCTTCACTTCACTTAATAGTTGTTTGTACTCGCTCCATCGTGACTCTTTATTTCCCATTCCTGACTCAAGTGTGATAATTTAAAACACCCCTTGCTCTTCAACGCACTGTGTTTATCACTTAGGCGCTTAGCCTACTGCAAACTTGCACTTAAGGCACTGTTGCGCACAACTACAACAAAACATAACTGACCCGTCGAATCGAATCACAACTGAACTGCACTAGTCACTGTTCACTAAATTCAACTGAACTATCGACTGTCATCTGTACACTGTGTGGCCGTTAGGCCCTTATATGGAACCCGAATAGGAAGCAGACTTTCTGGGAAAGAAACCTACTCAAAATGACTGAAAAAGTCTTCTGCAGTGGTAAAGTGGCACACAATGGTTTTTATTCTGATGAGTTATTGCTCGGAAGAGCACCGGCCGGTCGTTAGCCGCGCCAAGGTGGCCCAACAAACAAGTTGGTTTACGCCCTCAGATTGCTTCGCGCCGCGGTCACTATTCAATGTGAAGAGAATAAGGAAGCAGTGGTTCGTGTCGCTATGCCTTTTTTATCCTTGGATTTACAAGGTACAAATTTAAATACACTCAAAGTATATCATAAATCCCTTAATCTATTGTTAGCGACGCTATTACAACAAGAAAAAGATCTTTTTATTTTCTCTACTACTAAGTAGAGGAAGTATTGTATTCCACCCAAAAAGTCGATGTCGAGATTTCACCGAAAATATATGTTTTGAGGCCCCCTGAATCCAGAAAAAGTATTTTTAGAAAAAGGTTCATGTGTGTGTCTGTGTGTCTGTCAGTCTGTGGACAGCATAACTCAAAAACGAAAATTCCGTTAAAAACCAAAGTCGGTATTTAAATTTAATGTCCTTCAAGAATGCCACACGAAGATTTTGAAGAAAATATCCCCAACCTAAATCACCTTTTACATGAAAAATTTCTCGAAAATTTTGATTTTCTTGAAAATGGCTCTAACGATTTTGATTAAAATGACATACGTTTGAGATAGCTTTACGACAAATGAAATTTACATTTTGAAATTTCTGGCTATGGCCTATTTAGTCATGTTTACTCTGGAGGACTTTTGAATAACTCGTAAACCGTAAGAAATAGACATAATCTTACTATACAAAATATGTAGATCTCGCTAAAACACACAATTTATGTCTCAATACATTTTTAGAGTGAGCCATTTCGGAGATATTCCTTGTTATGTGTATACGTTTCGGAAAACTTAAAACTCGTGAAATGGAACATCGTTGTTCATCTTTGTATATCTTTGTATCATCTGTCTTTCCCGTGCAAAGAAAACGGGATCTGAAAGCTTTAAAAGATTCGACTATCGCTAAAAGCCTACTGTATTTTAATATTCCCCTTGGACCTACAAGGAAATAAGCAATAAGATAAATTGTATAAATGTTTATCTCAGCTAACATGAAGGAGATAGAGGAATAAGAGTTTGTTAGAATGGTTAGTACAACAATAGAGAAAGTTATGTGAGTGCAACACATCAGATTTTTTGTAAATATACCATATTCTCTGAAGTAACTTGCCTGTTTCATGTTTACGAAAACATGTACTAATCTAATTAGCCTTTATTCCAAGCAGAATTCCGATCTGAATTAAATAAAATATAACTGACAAAGTATTCCACTGGAACCTTCTGAGAGGCAACGAGATAATTGAATCGAAGCAAAGGTGGCAAAATGCATTATATTTACTTTTTCTCCAAGAATGAATACCAAAAGCTCTGATCCGTACAATTTCTCACGGCTAATTATTTTAAGTAGTGCCTCGGGTGATTATCAATTTATGATCAATTCTCGAGTCCCGAAGTGATGATAGAATTTATCTAGAGAATTTGAGCGTCACGAGTAGCATTTATTAGGATTATTTCACGAATTAAAGGATGATATAGCCTACGAAATGTTATTTAAATGCTGTATTGTAATTACTAACCTCTTCAAAGAAGAATGAAACAGACATATATTAGCTTGCATTAAATTGCTTCCCGGTTTCACACGTAGTTCATTAATTTGATCCAGCACTATCCCCATCAGCTGTTTAGTTACCAATGGAACACTCACTGCATATCTACATGTATATATGATAAACAAATCGAATTGCATTAGTGTATAAAAGTTAGTTTGAAATAGCTTTATTACTTAGAATTTTCAATTTTTCACAAGTTTTACGTCTCCTCATTACAGATTAATTAACGCAATGTTCAAGTTATCTTCCCTGTAACATATAACATTACAGTAATCCTAATTTTCTCATATTGATTCTCCAATTTTTAAGATGTTGGCAATGGCACTAGTTGGAGTATCTGCTGTTCATTTATAATTTCGTTCAACACAAAATTTGTGAACCTGGTTCCAAACACATTTTCTGCTATATTTTGTGTTCTGGGGTTTCTCTATTGGAATTATTGCATCAATTTCAGCATTTTTGCTTCACCGAAGCGACGTTAGCTATTTTTACATGTAAACCTAGCGTCAAATTACATAAGGTGTTGCGAATCTGTAGGATAGTGCAGCTAGATTATGTAACCTAATCACAACATAAGAAAACCAGAGGAGGTGATAGCTAAATTCAGAGGAGGTCATAATGAAATTTGATAATTTTTCGCGAATTAAGGCTGTCACTGGTTGAAACTTGTAATTTTTATGCACATGATTGGTTTATTTAAACCAAGTCACTTATAAGTGGAATAGTCAAAGTAAACATGTGATGCCAGGCGCCATCAGGGTTACAATGAGTAATCTTGGAGTCATTAAGTTCATCGCAATGGCAGTCTTTTGTCCTGTACAAAAGCAAGAGTACAGTCTGTATAGCATATAATCAATCTCTTATGAATATGATGATTGATTTATTACTTATACACTTTACAACCCCCAAAATGATAAATGAGGCCATAAGAAAGGAGACAGGAATGTCTGATGCTGCTACACTGGTGGAACAGCTGAAATGGAAATGGGTAGGGCACATCGCCAGAATACGCTCCAGCCAATGGACCCAGAGAACTACAAGATCAGGACGAGAATGAGGGCAGACCTAAGACATGACGGGCAGACTTCAGGCAGGCAATAGATATATTGTGGACAAGGCAAGCCAAAGAGGCAGAAAAAGCTGAAAAAAGGACAGCTATCGAAAATACACTACTTCCTTGCTTGCAGTATAAGTGATGATGATAGAGATAGTCAAAGTGTTACGTCAATTCAAAGAAAGCAGTGCGAATCCAATCTACAGCAATAAACTTGTGAAGCAGAAAGATGCTTCAGGCGATTAATCGCACAGTCTATGATAGTTCAGTATGGAAATTTACAGATTCATCGCTTAAGAACTAGGAATATTTAAAATTAAAATCTAGTGCTTCAGAGATCAATCTTGACACATAAGTTTGTTAAGGTATAAAAGAAGGTATAGGCACCAACAAACCAGCACGAGACTTAGATTTTGTTTGGTACCTTATGGAGCTCCCAGCAGCTTCCCCTGCAACAGCAGGAAGCCTTTTTCCTTTTAATGATTTGTTGGTTATTTATTTACTTATTTATGTACTTGTTTATTTATTTACTTATTTATTTATCTTCGATAAACAGCACAAGCAATCAAAGTTTACAGTAACATTGCTTTTAACAGAAATTAACCTGTTAATATGTATTTAAAGAGTTCGTATTATAACTTTCTTATAACTAAAGGCCGGAGGGATGTGCGCTCGCATGCGATACCTACAGGTTAGCTGGACGCAGGGTATGAATAACGTCAGAAGTACAGCACGGATATCAAATGTGCAAACAACTGCCACTATAATCTTCGCAAAACTTAAAGGCATATGGAGGCGGGGCGTGCTGCGGACTCCAGCGAATCCTACGCTGCCGAAAGTGGTGCATGCATCTCACACACTGTTATGTCCAGAACCTCTGCCGGTACACGCACTACGCTTGGCAACAGCGCTCTGCTTGAGCACTGGCCAGCGTTCACATGCCTTTAACTTTTGCGAGCGGTATAGAAGCAAGAGTCGAAAACAAAGTAACGTAGTCCTCTGCGAACTAGTGAAGCATTGTCTTGCAAGTGTATGCAGACGCAAGGTCAAGATGTAGTGTAACATGAATGTTTTGTTTCTTCTCGAAATGAGCTGCAGACATGGAGTGATAGCGTTCATATGTTGCTTGTAGGTTATGCTGCAGTGAGGCGGTTTTCATGGCCAGGCTGTACCTACCTGCAGTTGTTTACATGCGCGAGCGATAATTTAAAGTCCATGTGCTGTATAGCTACGGGAAAACGCACCAAAGACCAATGAGATAATGAGATCAATCATAATAAGACAATTGCCTTATTAAAATAAAATGTTATTCGCTAATGAATGGATAGGTAATTAAAAATATCGATCTAAAAGGGTCAACAAATAGAAATTGAGGTGTGAAATTTTAAATAGTAATCATAAATTTAAATACCATTATAAAATGAATGAAACGTTGAACTTCAATAACTTTATCTCCTTCGTTTTCCTCTGCTGTAAGGATACGAGACAAACACTAGGATGCAATATAAATTGCCAAGCTTTTATATGGTAAACAACAATGAAAATGAGCTGCCAGAAGATACGTATATGAAAATATGACAATAGCTTGCTTGCGAGCTCTAGGTAGTGATCCATAATGTAAACTGGGAAATCGATTCTCTTCAAATACGTTCTCTAAGCCACAAACAATTGTCTGTTATGCTACAATGCTCACTGCAAGTATATGCGCACTGACGTACATAGTTCCCATTCATATTATTACCCATTTCAAGAGCGGACCTCAATATACACCTGGCATCTAACTTACGGGATGATTTTTAATGTTGTAAATGTGTTCTTTACACTGTATTTCTGCCGCAGCATATTCATATATTAGCAATGAAACAGTTTATTACATACAGGACGAACTTGGATTTTAAGGCGAATATATAATTATGTTAAATTTTTTGCTTTCTCTACCACGTAGTTAGAAAGTGAAGAAAGTATTGCATTCCATCCAAAAATTTGATATCGAAGTTTCAATGAAAATTCGTCCGTTGAGGGCACTCAATCCAGGTCTGCAGTCTAGAATAGTCCGCGTGTCAATCTGTCATATGTTTGTCAACTTGTATGTCCCCATACCCCATAATAAATTATATATACACTTTTCCAAAATTTTATTTTGTCAAAAATCCATATCTTAAATTTTATGGGAATAGCCCCTGAGGTCTTTTATAATAATAGGAAAATATATTGACAAATTGCTATTTGCAGATGGCCACATCCTAATTGTACATTAGGAAGATAATCTACAACGTCTACATATATACTTAATATGAGAAAAGAAAACGAATGGATATTAGAGAAGTAAAATGAGCAAAAATTTGTATAAACAAAAAAATTATTCAACAGCAAAGTAAGTTTAACTATCTTGAATATGCTGCATCATACGAGAACATACATGTGAAAAATATATTAAATAAGTTCCAAATAACATGTGGTGTAATAAAAAAGGAACTCAAGTTGTAACAAAGCGACAGAGTTTACACTTTACAAAGTTATGTTCAAACATTGACCTATGGATGTGAAAGTTGGGAACTGACTGTCTTCCAACAGAAAAAGAACAGGTTGCCAAAATGAGCTTTTTAAGATATGTGAATGGTTACAGATGCTTGGATAAAAAAATAAATGAAGACATCAGAAGTGATTTGGAGATCCACTCTAAACGAAATTGTAACGGAATATGGAAGAAAATGACAAGGTCGTGTAGAAAAAAATGGATAAAGATCGAACGTCACAAATAATATACAATTTTAAGAGGAAAGAGTGCCGGCAGATCCCGAATGAGGTGGGCAGATCAGTTTCCACAAGGCTGTGATGAAGGTGATGATGATGAGTGTGATTATGCCTGTGAAGTCTTAATTCGGAAGCATTTTTGTATAATCTTATATAAACGGTAAACCATGAGATGTTCATAAAGATATAGATCTCTTTAAAACCCATAATTTATTTCAAATAAAGTTTATTCTGGCATCAGTCACTTACAAGGTTATTCTCTGTTATTAGTTTAATTTTTTCCATTGTGATTTTTTGAATTGTTGTTATTATTCAGCTGTTTCTCGTGATGTTATATTAACAGAAACCCACATTTAACATTTGACATCGACTTTCTGCATATTTTATGTAGCTACAATGAAATGTGTGATGAAACTAAACTGGAAAACTAACTGAGGAACACGAAGTAGGAAAAAATAAAGTTTTGCGAGAATAAATAGTAGAAGCTATATGAAACGACAATGGGTAGACAAAGTAATGTGAAGTAACACAAGTTTATGACCTTTCCTGCACCGAGGCTAAAGTGTACTGGAGTGTGGAGCTTCGGTTCCCGGCCACAATGTGC
This sequence comes from Tenodera sinensis, assembly GCA_030765045.1. Taxonomy (NCBI): domain Eukaryota; kingdom Metazoa; phylum Arthropoda; class Insecta; order Mantodea; family Mantidae; genus Tenodera; species Tenodera sinensis. Next base: position 78,460,704 of record CM060969.1, read on the forward strand.
GCCTGGGATCGATTCCAGTCATGAATTATAGGACCGGTACCGCTTCAATTTCTTCTTCTTTATCAGATTACCCTACCCTTATGTAGGACTTACACCCCCTAGGACTTACAAGTCAGTGCCTAGGGTCAGGCCCCTGTTAGTAAGCAGACGAACCTATGAACCCGATAGAGCGAAGACCTGTAGACGGGTGGTCAGCCAAACATCAGATATGACAGTGAGAAAGAGGATAATATGAAATGCAGGCGAAATGGATGATTTGGAAGGTGATGATGGAGTAATTGGTGTTGTTATTATTATTATTATTATTATTATTATTATTATTATTATTATTATTATTATTATTATTATTATTATTATTATTATTATTATTATTATTATTATTATTATTATTATTATTATTATTATTATTATTATTATTATTATTATTATTATTATTATTATTATTATTATTATTATTATTATTATTATTATTATTATTATTATTATTGTTGTTGTTGTTGTTGTTGTTGTTGTTGTTGTTGTTGTTAGATATTATCATTATCATCATCATTATCCTGTCCTTTTCCTGTGTTTTTCCACCGATTACTTAAGTGTATTACGAAGAACTGTTGGATGATGTTTGTTCGTTGACCTTAGCTGTAAATAAATCACATAATCTTGTTAAATAAGCAACCGGAGGGAATAATATACTCTTTATTTAAATACTGGCTCAACTGAGTAGCAGGGGTGATATAAATATGAATGTGGTGTTCTAAAGCACGGGTCGCAAAAGTGCACCGCCTGATAATATGACATAACACCACAGTAAGGGACAAAGCAATGCTTTCTGCTTCACGCCCTCTCCTTCAAACAACGCGGGCTCAAAGGTACACAGTCAGCGATGTAAACCGCGTGGCTGTTTCGAAACCATGAAAACCAAAAGGAACCTTCTTACATATTCTGTAGGTATATTAGCAAAGTTAAAAAATTGTCCTAACACAAAAGGTTTTATGATCTCAAAGCAATGAACAATGACAACATACTCGTATAGTAAAACCACTATTACGAATTGAGGTTGTGAATTTGCAATCACAGTTTTAAAACCACAATAATTACAAAATTGGACTGGTTTAGATTTATTTAGACAACTAGTATAACAATTTTTTGTCTAAAATGGATTATAAAATCTGAAAACAGATCGCGATTGATAGATAAAACCTTAGATGCTCTTTTGACGTCATATTTACTTGTCAATGAACTTTAAATATATGGGAAATTGTAAAGCTCTAGGTTAAGTGAAGAATAGGATGAAAAATTAATGTTAAAGCCTTCTCAGTCTGTATACATGTATAAAACATATGTATATAAAAACAAACGTACGTTACGTTACTCTTGCGCCGGCACTGCAGCTTCCAAAATCCTCTTGTTTGAACCGTACATTAGAGGCCTCGCGGCATCGGCACGGGCCGATTTTCTTAGACCTGGCCCGGCCCGGCCCGGTATCAATAGTCTAAAGGCCATGGCCCGAGCCCGATTGTGCAATTTTCTTTTAAACAAAATTATCCTGCAGTTACTGACAACATTATTATTATTATTATTATTATTATTATTATTATTATTATTATTATTATTATTATTATTATTATTATTATTATTATTATTATTATTATTATTATTATTATTATTATTATTATTATTATTATTATTATTATTATTATTATTATTATTATTATTATTATTATTATTATTATTATTATTATTATTATTATTATTATTATTATCATTATTATTATCATTATCATTATCATTATCATTATCATTATCATTATCATTATCATTATCATTATCATTATCATTATCATTATCATTATCATCATCATTATTATTATTAATTTATTAATGATATTGTATATTTGCTAAAATCCAATTTTCGTCCAAATCCTTACGCTAGCGAATGTTGGGTACCTGCATAAATAACGTTAGTAGGTACATTAATATTGTTTTAAGATCATGATTATTTTGCCGCCAAAGTCTTAGAAATAACCTTTTTTTTTTTTTTTTCAAATTTGAAAAAGGGTTATTGGTGTGATACTACCTTTTCTACAAAAAAGTCCCTTCAATGTCTTTGGTTGCTGCTATCAAGTGCTGACGAGATATTTTTTGTACATATAACTTGGTTGTAACGGACAGAAGGGCTATGAAAAATGAAAGTGTCACAACTTGTATGTTGCAACTTGGTGATGCTGACTAATGGGCAATGGCCCTGATGTCTGATGTATGATATATATAGTGATTCATGTCATGATAATAATAAAATAAACGTTTCAATTTGGAGAAATGCTGAACAATAATGATGCAGTAACATTACTACAGCGTCAGTCACAAAACAAACTGTAATTGTATCAGTATAAACATTGATGCTGTGTTTACACTTTACAAAGCAGGAGGAAACATGCGTTACTAGCAATATAAAATAATCAAATACGCCTTGGGTTCGAGATAAGAATGTAAGATTTTATACGTGGAGTGAGTGAACGGTTTGAATTGCAGCCGAGTAGTGAGAAATAATATAGTTGCAAACTCTTGCCATTCTGTGCTTTGGCTAGCATCAGTAGCAGCATTTGAAACGTGTCAGTAGAATAATCATTTAGAATTCCTAGTAAAGAAATACTGTGGTAATTTTGCTATTCTCGACATTTAAACATTGGTGGCCAAGAAATATCATACATTATTTTTTGCCTTCTAAGTGAATGCACCACTGAAATTTAGCACAAATCTCGCAAAACTTTACATTTGTATTCCATGACTTTAAAAATACTAGGGACATTAAATTCAACATGTGTTTTGACGTTTTATATTACAAATACTTGTAGTTGCATAATGTACCCTAAAAATGCAGAATAACAATGTTTTTCATTTTAAAATTTAAGGTTTTTGAAAATTATTTTTTCACCATATTCACTTTTTGAAAATGTCACACGATGCAGTTTTCATGCAATTCTTCGTATCATTTCCAAAACACAAACAAGTAAATCTGTCATATACTTTATTTTTCTTTTGAACGGTTGTGAGTTACCAAAGAAAATTATAAAACTTTATACTAGAAATTTCAAGCGACAAAATTTAAAAACTATTGTCTTTTGAGCTGATGCTAATAAAACAAATTTGTACGACAGATTTGTACATTATAATCAGATAAATACAATAGAAGCTTAAAAATAGGCATTTTTTAAAAAAAATCGTCGTGTAGAGCATTTAGCATAACATTATAAAATCCGGATTCAACATTTCGTAACTCGGAAGCTGAAGGATATATCACATTAAAATTCAAAACTCTCTAAAGCGGGTATAAGACAGCATTAAAAATAAATTTTCAGCTAACTTGGCTGAAAAATTTTAAAAATCCATTTTCAGTTGTTTATTCCCTTAATGTTCAAGCCGGAGCCCGTCCCTATCCCAGCCCGAGCCCGGCCCGAGCCCGACAAGCATTTTCAAATTAGGCCCGAACGCGGTCCGCGGGTCGGGCCGGGCCTAGGTCCGAGGGCTTGGCCCGAGCCCATGCAGACCTCTACCGTACATTACACGTTGCGTTCAGAGATGTCATTATTCCTATAATCGCGATGGACTCCTGTTCTAAAGCACTAAAACCTGGGAACTAACAAGGGAAGAAAATCCCCAAATAAAAAGTCGAGAACCATACCATAATGGCTTAACTACAGTGATTTGCTGGCCAGCCAGTAACGACCACTGCCTGAACCATGATGTATGTTACACGAAGCAAGACTTCTTTAAAATAAATGATAGGATTGCTGCACTAACGTATGTGCTCGGATGTTTTCAATTTCAGGATAGATTTTGCACAATATAGCAACAATATACAAGTCTATATATACCTTTAAAAATACGTACTAAACACTGTAAGCAAATTCAAACCAGGTTTATGTTGTATTTCCTTTCAGGTTTCAAAAATACAATGACTTAAGCCTCTGGTTAGGATGGTGTGATGCCAATCGAAACCTGCATTTTGAATATTATGCCTTAACTTTTATTTCCAAATAAAAAGAAAGTTTTTTAAGTTCTTACCCAATTCCACAAATAAAAGGACCAGGTAAAGAATGCGCTCTTGAAACACAGAAGATTCACTTCTTAGCACTAAATTTAAGAATAACTGATTGGTTTCACTTTCTCCACTACGATCATTTCATCCAAAAATCCAATAATGAGATTTCACCGAAAATACTTAATTTGAAACTCCATGAATAAAAATATATATATATATATATATATATATATATATATATATATATATATATATATATATATATATATATATATATATATATATTTAGATAAAGGTCTGTTTGTGTGCGTGTGATTGTGCGCGCGCTCTTTTCCTGTTCAAAAAAGGAAAGTTAGTTAACTTTAATCAAACTTGACATTTAAGTTCTCCATCTTCCAAATATGCGACACGAAGATTTTTCAAAATAAACATCCACCCTTCCACTATTCTTTACATGGAAAATGTTTCACAAATCTTGATTTTCTCTAAAATGGTTATGGTACTTTTATTTAAAATACATTTTAAAATATGTTAATACCATTAAAATGTGTATTAGCTTCTAAAGTCCTCTTTATTCTGTATGACTTTTGTACAATTGGTAAACGTAATAGGAGACAAACTCTTGAAACACAAGAATTAAGATCTCTTTAAGCACGCCATTTATGTCTAACGCATTTTTTTGTGAAGTGAACCATTTCCAAGACATTCCTTTTTATTCATTTGAATTTTCCGATATTTATACTTTTCTCAAACAGTAAGTCGTTATTGTTTCGTTCTCCCTCCCTGCATACAGATAGAACAGAATTTTAGAGCTATCACATTGCGACCAACTCTTAAAAGATTTAACAATCGCTATTTTCTACATGGAAACACTTCTACAGATGTTTATCTCGGTTCACACGGATTATAGTGAACGAGTGAGTGAGTGAGCGAGCTTAAAGGGCCATCAGTCATTTGGCACTAAAGTAGACATAAAATAGGCGCTTATAAGAATGATTTGTACAAGATTGATTAGAGAAGGTCATGAAAGTGCAACACATTGTATTTTCTTTTTTATTTCTTTTCTCGTCTTTAATCCTCCTGTGTTGGAACTTTTAACTTCATGGATGCAATGACATCGCTTTCTCGCGTTCTCTCTCTCTCCCTCCCCCCCCCTCTCTCTCTCTCCTTTTATTTCAAGTTTAGTTTAGCGTGTAAAAACACAGGGCCATAAATATTAAGCTATGCGTTTTCGACGTTGGAGAACATTATTTTAACTCTCGAGGGAAATTCTGTAAGCTGCAGAGCCAGTTTTCCCTATGTCATCGTTATTCACCTGACTTAACTATGTCCCTAGCAGAGACGCTGGAAATCGATCCCTTTTACCGCCATTTCCCTTTCCATCAAAGTCGCGGAAATCAGGAAGCTGCGAGGCAATATGCGACTCTTCCGCCGCTTTAAGTGCAAAGTAGTCGCCAGAAGGTCCCCTCATACCTGCGTCATCCTCATATCAAATTCTTGTGAAAGTTGCAATAAAAGGTTAAGAATCGATCGCCCCCACTCCTCCCGGGCAAGTCTGACAGGAGCTGGCCCTGGTAACGGTCCTGCCAGGGACATACCGTCTCCAGCCCCCTCCCCTTCACATATACAGGTTCCCATAGGGTGTAACTGATGGTTATCATAACGATATCGATTCCACTCTTATTATTCCTAAATTAGCAAGCAAACAGATCAAGGATATGGGATGACGTCAGGACCAGCAAGGAAGACTGCCCACACAGCAGTTGTTCGCAAACACCAAATTTGGGTACGCTGTGCGTTTCATACTTGTTTCATTATTTTTCACAAACCATTGCGCTATTACATTATTTCCCACAAATGGCACACCACAGAAAGAAGAAAACAGTCATTTATATTGCTCAATACATATTGAATTTGAATAATTTAACTAGATCATTACAGCTCTTCACCTAATCCTTGTCTGGCCACTAAATTGGTAACACCACCATCAAATAATTCCTATGTTACCGAAATATGCAACATTGAACAAACTTTGAACACCTTAACAATTTAGATAGAACTTAACCAGTTGGATAAATCCTGGCCGACTCCAAGGGAGAAAGCTCTACAAAGCGAACAATCACCTCAATACGCTGAACATCGTCATCTGGTTCTGCAATCCTGAAATGGCGACAACGTCCCGGGTTCCATTTCCGGCGACCACCCATCTTGACCATTTTTTTTCGCCAAATTGGTAGGCCAACGCTGGAGTGGTTCCTTTCCTACCACGACTTTCCTGCTAATTATTTCCTGTACTCATTATTTCCTTCACCTGTTTTAGGGTTGAAAGACCAGTCGACAGTTTGGGCGTATTCCGGCTGGGTGGTGTTATACTTTGCGAAGGTTTCTCCCTGGTGTAGATCAGAGTGCTGACGGATGCCACTCTGTGAGGACTTCTCTAAGGGACCCCCGCGGACTTATCTGCAGTTTTAAGCGGCATCAAATGCATTCAATCCGGAATCATCGTAGACCTGTCTCCCCTTGCATATATCTCCCACATCGGGTCACCCTTCGGGTCGTTCCCTCATGGCTCATAACCATGGATATGCCCTTGAGACACTGAAACTTGATAATCCCACCGGAAACGAAACAAACATTGTTGGAATCGGAAATCAAGCTTACAGCCATTCTAACTCAAAGGTTAGAATGAAATTAGATCAGGGTTAAGAGCCAGTAAGTCCAGGAGCCAAATATAGGCACTTGTCTGTGCGGCTGAAACTGCGTCGATCACACTGCAACACGTCAGTGAGTTACCCTGAGGAAGGTCACATTAGACAGTCCCAAAGTTGCACTACAATCAACCAGTCGGTATCCCGGTGATTGTTATCAATTGCAGCCTTTGTAGAGGGATATCCGTAATTCCAATTGTTTGTCACCTTCAAAACGGCTCCTCCTTCACTTTCGGGTGAAAACTGGTGAAAAAAATTTTGACAAAAATGTGAGTGGGGCACAATCTCAATGTCAAATTTTTATTCCTCTGCTACATTCTCATACACAGAAGTTATTCCATTCATTCAAAAATTTGGTATCCATATTTCGTCAGAGCCAATTATGAGGATCTCAGAATTTTTGAAACGTACTGTGGAGTAACTTTGGGGTAGAAGGGTTTCCTGAAAATGTTAATGTCCATTTCTGAAGGTTTGGTATCTAAGCGACTTTGTTTCGAAGAAGTGTATTCAGGGAATCCAAAAACCTGTGTTTCCAGTAATATCTCGGCACATATTTTTTGGGTGGAATGCACTGTTTGCTCTACCTAGTGACAATCTGAACTGGCTAAACGAGTTCTGCAAAACTAAAGTTCCCTGTTTAACGCATGGAACCGAAATATGGTCCTTGAGAAGAAGTCGTGACAGAAGACAGAACTGAGATTTTTGTATGCGGCATGCTATACGAAACTGATTCGATTATTAGAATTATACGGGAAGAAGTGAAGATGGAAAAGGTCAACGAAAGAATGAAGTAAAAGAAAATATACGTTACCATCATGTACAGAGAATGTTATTGGAAAGGGTTCCTCATCAACGCTATTGTACCTGGTAGAAAGATCCAGGAGAGGATTGCAGGGATGGAACGGGCTAATAAGGTCAATCCTTGTAGCTAATGATGATTATCATGATCACGAAGATGATGATCATGATTGTGGGGATGATGATGTAAATGAAAGAATTACTCAAAAGGCTTGAACGGATGTGTCACAAATCTATCAAATGATTACCTTTAGTTTTAAATGTCAATAGAGCAAAACGTGTCATTACTATTCTACTACACATTTTGGACATGTTTGTAGAATTCAATGTAACAGAATAGTACATATAATTTTATTCTGAAATTCATTTAGTTGCTTAGACATATTCTTTATCAAATCAAGATTTTTGTCATCAAATAATATACGAATATAAAGGAATTTTTGAAGACTCAACCGCTCTGTTGGTTAGAACTCTGCTGGGGTTTGAAAAAGGGTAAATTCTAAAAAAGGAAATCGCGCCCTAGCATTAAAACGGTTGATTATGACGGCATAAATCGTGCGAAATTATCGTATTTATGGCACCAGTGCTTGAAAATGAATGACGTAATTACCATTGCAACAAAAATGCAAGGATATCATTACCGCCACAACATAATTCCTTTTTAATGTGCCTGTAAGAAAACCTTAAATCGTTACCATCGCAAGTTCAGCAACATTCAAACACAAGAATAACTTTATAAAAAAATATGTCAGTAATGTAGTTTCAGTAGTCAAATTAACACAGTTTTCGTTTGTCCATCCACAAAACATTTAGTATTATTTCTTTTCCTTTGTTTTTCCTTTACCTTTACCCTTATGTAGAACTTACGCCCTAGAACTTACAAGCCAGTACTTAGGGCCAGACGTCTGTCGGAGAGCTCAGAAACCGGACAGAGTGAAGACCTCGATGCGGTAATCAGCCATGCACGAGGTATGATAGTGCGGCAGACGATGGTATGAAATTCAGACGAAATTCATGATTGGAAGGATGATACTGGAGCAATTGGTGGAATGAATGCCTGGATAAACCAGAGAACCCAGAGAAAACTCACCCTGATGCCGCTTCGTCCATCGCGAATACCACATGTGGGTCCCTGGGATCGAACCCGGGCCGCCTAGGTGGTAGACGAACGCTCGGCCACAGCGCCACCTTTAATATTCTTATTCGTAAACATCTTTCGATTTTTTTCGAATTAATAAACTCTCAGCACTCTTGGCTTCGTTCAAAATGTCATGCATAATACAATCCATGTTTTCAACAGTTTTATCATAAGCTTCCATTTTCCTTGAAGTGTTCAAACAAATGAAGCAATATCTGCTTAGCAACCATATTTACGTCATACATCTGTGATCTCTGACACTTTATAATTTTTCATTTAGCAAATGTATTAATTATTTTAGGTATTTTAGTGCTAAAATTGCATAAAACGTATGTAAGACTCGTGTTCGAATCAGTTGTATTATTCACTAGTTATATAAATAATTATAGTTATTTACTACTTGTGGAAGATATAACGGGTATTATATCTTCCACACATAGGTTTTGTAATAATTTTTAAAATAAGATAATTTTCGTGTTTATCGCGCAAAGAAGTATTTCGCGAGGAAGCGAGTATTCGTAAACATTCGAGAAAGAGTTGCAAGTCTAAATTGTCTACCTTTATTGTAAAACATAAACACACTTCAAGTTGAAGCTGTTAACTTTTCTTCTCGCGTTTATGATTAATCATAAGAAAACACTGTTTTAAATATGTATACATACTTAAGAGGTGGAATCAGGGCTGAAAAATTCAATGCCATAGCCAGGATTTGAACCACGGATCTTCCAACACCAGCAGTAAGCTTGTTGGCATTAATAAATAAGAATTATTACCATCTAAAGGTTACTTATACCTGGGACATAAAGTACTTACAAAGTCGCCCTTGGAGTATTTATCTCTGATGTGAGATTCCCTTGTGGTCTAACCAGGAAAAATTACGAATCAGCCGGGGAATTTAATGTCGTACTGGCAAGTTGGCCATGGTAGCTTAGTGTTTAAAGCAGCCGCTTGATAAGTGGAAGATCCCTGGTTCAAATCCCAGCTATGGCATTGAATTTTTCAGTCCTGATTCAACCTCTTAAACATTGTCCACACATGGCTTGTGTGTTTAAGAACACCAGCAGTAAGCTTGTTGGCATAAATGAATAATAATTTATACATATGCTGGAAAACAGAACACTATTAGCCAAATTTTTTAATATTACCCATATTCAAATACATATTCAAATAACAGTTTTAAAGAACTGTACATAAAATATAAGCTTGTGATAAATTTGTCGCTTGTTATTGTTTCCTGTGATATTTAGCTGACAACGTAGATTACTTTACAAAGCAAGACGCGAAGGAAATAAAGCAAAGCAGCAAATAATAACTGAATACACGGACAGCAACAGTGTCAAAGATGTTATGCTCTGAAGCCAAACAACCGTGTTGTTGGTTGCTGTCATGTTCAGATTTTGATGTTTTTATGCAGTGCCATGTTAACAGAAAATGGGACAGGAAATGCTTTTGTTTTATTTCTCCTTTTTACTGTCTGCCGCGTTTATGATGACAATCATTTCCATGTTTGTGCCTTAATACAAATTCCAACTCATCCCTCGCGGACAAGCTTCCTGCTCTGCTTTTGATTAATAACAATGTAGGTCACAGTACAATATACATAACTTGTTTAAATAACCTTTACTCGAAACACTGTCCCCTGTTTGTTTTGGCTGTCTCACGTTTAGGTTGATATCTTGTTTTATATTGTTTTAAGTGTTTAAAATTGCTACTTTGATTATATTTACATTCTCTTTGTTGTGCAAGCAGAAGAAATTAAAGTTGTTTTGTTTGTTGTATGTCAGAAGATTATACTTGGTCTCGAAAGTTATCTTTCTGATTATAATACAATTCAAAACATCTTCCTCCTATACATTACTAGTCATTTTGTATAACAAGTGTATTAATTACAAAGTCATTGTAGGGCTCGGAGTTTCAGGTAAACGCCATCAAATTTTGAATTACATACCAAGAGGATATCAATCTACAATTCTACAGGAAGACCCAGAAAGAGGTGGAAAGATGTAAAACCGGAATAGGCTTGCCTAATCCTTGAACATAGAAGAATATTTTGTTTGCGTCCTAATATGAACTTGAAATTGAGTTTAATGTTTCGGATATTTACACCGGGCCAAGTATCTTAAGTTTTATTGCACATAAAAGTGCATAATTTCTGATTTTTTATGTAAATAAATATTTTCGGACATTCATATAAATTACACAAAAATCGCATTTACGAAACTCTTTTAAAATAATTTTCACATATTTATATAAAGTTATGTTCAATTAACCGCAGAATTATTTTAACAAAACTCCATCTACTTCTTTAATGCTTAATTACACAGGCCATATGTCGCAATTTCTCATTGATTTATTGGAAGAGCTGATATGTCAGCTAGAGTATCCCCTCAGTAGGAAGAAAATATGAACATCCTGCTTTCTTAAATTACATGAGCTCGCAAGATAAGAGCGGGAAAATCCTCCACCGCAATGTGCTTGATTAATTACCTGTTATCACTTTATAACCTGATTAGTGTATACTTAACACTTGTTAAACTGTATGGTTAATTAGTCATTTGTAAATCCACAAACTTTACACAACTTTGTACAGTCATGTTGGAAAGTAACATATCGACCGTTTTGAGTTCACAGTAGATTAAACATGCCCTGAGTGAAAAGTAGTGGAGGTTACCTATGCAACAATATACTGAGGAATTTAAGGGTATTTTCAGTTGCAATGACAAAATGTGTTATTGCAGACCAACGTTTGGAAGTAACCAACATTTAAGTGGTAACAAATATGAGGCAGCTATTTCACGCTTGACACAAAAACCGCCATTTATGAATGATCCAGTACCAAGTACTGCAGCAGAACCTTCCATAATTTTTGTGTACTGTGAGGATTTGTGCAGAGGGTTAGTTTCAGCGGACATACCCATTTCGAAGGTGAATCTACCTCAGTTTAACATTCCTGGCCAAATATACAAATATTAACGCACCTGATGAATCAACTATGTGAAAACGTTACCTTTTCAACATGTTTAGATAAAAAACATTCTTTACTAATGAAAAAATATGGGTGTACACAGATGCAATTCGAGGTTCTACTGGCAGGAAAATTGGAAATGTTGGAGTATCTGCCTGCCTTCACCCTTTTATACCGACGATTACATAGCCAGAGCTTTCTCGAACGTCTATAAAGAAGCCGGGTGTGGGAAAATTCTCGAATACTCTGGAAAAACCTTTGTGTTGCCGCTTGATTGTTGCTAGTGTTTGCGCCGCGCCTGTGGGGGGGGGGGGCAGCCCGGCACCGACCGCCCTCTGTGTTTCCGCTGTCGTGAGCCGCCGTCACGTGATTATTTTATTTATTTATTTATTTATTTATTTATTTATTTATTTATTTATTTATTTATTTATTTATTTATTTACTTACTTACTTACTTACTTACTTACTTACTTACTTACTTACTTACTTACTTACTTACTTACTTACTTACTTACTTACTTACTTACTTACTTACTTACTTACTTACTTACTTACCTACCTACCTACCTACCTACCTACCTACCTACCTACCTACCTACCTACCTACCTACCTACCTACCTACCTACCTACCTACCTACCTACCTACCTACCTACCTACCTACCTACCTACCTACCTACCTACCTACCTACCTACCTACCTACCTACCTACCTACCTACCTACCTACCTACCTACCTACCTACCTACCTACCTACCTACCTACCTACCTACCTACCTACCTACCTACCTACCTACCTACCTACCTACCTACCTACCTACCTACCTACCTACCTACCTACCTACCTACCTACCTACCTACCTACCTACCTACCTACCTACCTACCTACCTACCTACCTACCTACCTACCTACCTACCTACCTACCTACCTACCTACCTACCTACCTACCTACCTACCTACCTACCTACCTACCTACCTACCTACCTACCTACCTACCTACCTACCTACCTACCTACCTACCTACCTACCTACCTACCTACCTACCTACCTACCTACCTACCTACCTACCTACCTACCTACCTACCTACCTACCTACCTACCTACCTACCTACCTACCTACCTACCTACCTACCTACCTACCTACCTACCTACCTACCTACCTACCTACCTACCTACCTACCTACCTACCTACCTACCTACCTACCTACCTACCTACCTACCTACCTACCTACCTACCTACCTACCTACCTACCTACCTACCTACCTACCTACCTACCTACCTACCTACCTACCTACCTACCTACCTACCTACCTACCTACCTACCTACCTACCTACCTACCTACCTACCTACCTACCTACCTACCTACCTACCTACCTACCTACCTACCTACCTACCTACCTACCTACCTACCTACCTACCTACCTACCTACCTACCTACCTACCTACCTACCTACCTACCTACCTACCTACCTACCTACCTACCTACCTACCTACCTACCTACCTACCTACCTACCTACCTACCTACCTACCTACCTACCTACCTACCTACCTACCTACCTACCTACCTACCTACCTACCTACCTACCTACCTACCTACCTACCTACCTACCTACCTACCTACCTACCTACCTACCTACCTACCTACCTACCTACCTACCTACCTACCTACCTACCTACCTACCTACCTACCTACCTACCTACCTACCTACCTACCTACCTACCTACCTACCTACCTACCTACCTACCTACCTACCTACCTACCTACCTACCTACCTACCTACCTACCTACCTACCTACCTACCTACCTACCTACCTACCTACCTACCTACCTACCTACCTACCTACCTACCTACCTACCTACCTACCTACCTACCTACCTACCTACCTACCTACCTACCTACCTACCTACCTACCTACCTACCTACCTACCTACCTACCTACCTACCTACCTACCTACCTACCTACCTACCTACCTACCTACCTACCTACCTACCTACCTACCTACCTACCTACCTACCTACCTACCTACCTACCTACCTACCTACCTACCTACCTACCTACCTACCTACCTACCTACCTACCTACCTACCTACCTACCTACCTACCTACCTACCTACCTACCTACCTACCTACCTACCTACCTACCTACCTACCTACTTACCTACTTACCTACTTACTTACTTACTTACTTACTTACTTACTTACTTACTTACTTACTTACTTACTTACTTACTTACTTACTTACTTATTTACTTATTTACTTACTTATTTACTTATTTATTTATTTATTTATTTATTTATTTATTTATTTATTTATTATTGTTATTGTTATTATTATTATTACTACTACTACTATTGTTATTATTTTTTTTTTTTGTAAACGAAATGCATTCCAATTTTTTTGAACCGAATACTATAAAATATGTTGGCGCTCTACTGCCAAAATGGCAGATAATTTTGTAAAATAATTGGATAAAACTAGATCACTCAGCTTAGAAGACATTCATTTGCTACCTGCAAAAATTGCAGTTTCTGAAATAATGGTTCATGACTTTAGCAGACATACTGGTAGCAGGATGGGGCACTAATTTATTCTACGTTTAATGAGAACATGTAGTGAGCTTTGATATGGGCTATATGGTGTAGCATACATTTCTTAATGAATTCTAATTTCCTGCTTACCTTTGCTAAGCCAGGATGGGCGCAGTCACTGCCGAAGGATGATAAAGCTCGCAAAGGTCAGCAAACTATAAACCTTTACAAAATCACTTTTCTATGGACATAAAATTTTAATAATAGCGCTAAAATCAGCAAGAATTTTCTCTTCATATGTTGACTTAGCCAGCAGATAACGCACCAAAGGGAGACATGATATATTATGTGTGTTTATGAGGATGTGTGTCGAGCGTGCGTCGATTCCATTATTATCGCTTACAACTCTCGGTTCCCTGTAAAGCAATTTCACGTGCGGTGACCAGAGGTACATACATTTTCATAAGTAATTCCCAGGGTGATTTTTTAATTTATCAGGAGAGTTAAAAAACTAGCAGATTACTTTATAAATAAAACGTAATGTAGCAAACACGTCACTCCAAGACAGCCAATATCTATGTTCAAGTGTTTAAAATTCTGACTTCCATCCAGGAGTTCCTCTGTTCAGTTCCCAGCCAGCAGATGAATTTTTACTTTAATTAGAATCACTACCTCCAAGGAGCCTGAAAATGTGAATTATGCATGTTTTGAAAGCTAAAATTCTGAAGTGTGCATTCACGTGACTTTCTCTGCTCACTCTTGTACAAGATATTCTAAACAAAATGCTTATTCGTCTATCTACTTCATGTTAATCGAGATAAACACTTTACAAATGCCTTTATTACATATTATTTCCTTATAGTCACAATGGAAGTAAGGGAATGCAGTAGATATAAGCGATAGTCAAATTTTTAAGAGCTGATTATTATGTGATAGCTTTGATATTACATTCTCTTTGCATGGACTGGACATGAAATACAAATAACGACTTCATATTTGAGAAAAGTACACGTATATGAAAATTCAAACCAATAACAAAGAATATCTTGGAAAAGGTAGTATGTCAATATTGGAGTTACTAGCATTTCCCCAAAGGTCAATACCATAACCTCACACAGTTCTAAGGATGGTCTTGTATATTAATATTTTGTTGTAGAGAGACAGATGAGATTGTTCAGTATCCAATATAACTGCTGGAATTTTAGTTTTGCTTCTTTTCTTTTTGTCGGAATGTGCTGTGTGCATGTTAGGTGTGCAATCCAAGGTATTTTATGTTGTTATTGCAATTTCTACCTGATTTAAATACACTTCAAGGCATGTTTCACGACATACAGAAAATGTGATATGGTGAGATTAAATTGTGTTTGCCTATATTCTCCATTTTTAGCCAATGTTGAAGCAGGTCTAGATGGTGTTGGAGATATTCTGAGGTTGCATTTATATTTTCATATGAGGCCAGAATGGTGGTGTCATCTACAAAAGTTGCTATTCTGTTGTGTTCAGTTGTCGATACATTATAAGTATAGAGAAAGTACAACATCGGCCCAAGAACACTACCTTGGGGCACTCCAGATTTGATGCCATAGAAAGCTGAAAGTTCATCTTTGTATTTTACTTGGAAATATCTATCGCGAAGGAAAATATTACCTGCATTTTTTAAGATTACGTGAGAAAGTAGCATAATACATACGATTGCAGCTGTTTCAGTTGTAGTGAAATATAAAATCTCCTCTTCTCCTTCCAACACCAATTTCCTCTACCAAACATGGAAGTGGTCTCATGATAATGTGTGAGGCTCGCATACGAAAGGTCATGGCTTCTATTCCTGTGGCCACCTTCCATGGTTTTTTCGGGAATTTTCTCGTGTCCTTTTCCGGGAAGGTTAATTACATCCCCCAAACTTCCCGTCCCTCCATTTTATTTACCTTTATTTGAATCCAGTGTTTCAGGGTCGAAAGTGTTGTCAATGGGCGTATTAGTGTTGCTGTGTGGAGACTTTGGAAACTGTAATTGATATTCTGACGGGTTGGAAGTGCTGGAAACGCCTGACCTGCTGGTGTGGACCGTTGTCGAAAACCAAGAAGCTAGTGGTTGCTTAGCGAACCCTGGTGTGGAGATGAGTTCCCAGCACACATTAGGAACCCTTACGCTGGCTCGCGCCTCTCGCCTGGGTTCCAACACGCCCGTAGAGCACTCTAATTTCATCTCTTCCTCCCAGGTCTGACATAGAAAAGCCTAAAGTTAGGACCTAAACCACGGTACGGCTCTTTGAATCACGGTTTGGTAATCTCTCCCACCACAGTCAACCATTACGTCAGTATGACGTCTGATTGACGTGTTCTGAGTACCGACCGCCGCCAGCACATAATAAAGAACAGGATGTCAACAACGTGACGGCGTTTCCATGCTAACTGGGAAAATGATTATTTTGTTATTAAATAATGTAAACATTGTTTCATTAACCGCACCAGTAAATACAGTTATAGAAAATTTAACAAAATGAGATAACTAATTATCTGTCGACGTTATGGGCAATTTCCCTGCATATAGTCCTTACGGATTATAAATCTATTAGTTGACTACAGAAAACTCCTACACGAACTGCTGCTACATTTGAACTCTAATTTTATGATCTAAAAAATCTGAGAAATGAAATCTCTCTGTGCAGAGCATTGTCATCATCGTTTTGCCTGCAAGATGTATTAGGGGTTTTAGGAATCATAGTTACTGACCGAAATACGAAAAATATAAACTTCCATTTCCTTTTACAGACAATTATCAAGTAAAGGTTTCCCTAAAGCACCCTAATTTGCAGCGCACCCAATGGACAATTTTCAACAGAACATACTTGTGTGAATAAACTTTTTCCAAAATGAGTTTAATAAAAAGTATTGTAAGGTTTACATTAACTGACAAGCATTAGGTGCGTTACTTCTGTTAGGTACAATGTCTTTATCGCCACACATTGAGACATTAATCAGATTAAATGGTCATCACAGAGAAGTAAATAAAATAGATGTCATGCAAAATAAATACAAATAACTATATTTCTCTTTTAGTACACAGACAAGCGTTTTAGTATGAAAGCGATTTACAAAGTTCGCCATTGAACAAGTTAGTTATTTTCCCCTCAGTAGCGTGGCGTAACGGTTGGGCCACTCTACCTCTACCTAGAAGTTAATGTTGTTAGGCACTCAACAACATCCAGAGTTGCATCATGATACCTGTTTAATGGTTATTTTGTATTTCCCGAGGTTCATCTATATAATAATGATAAAGTACTGGGTTGGGTCATATGTTTGTCAGATAATTCTGGCAGCTTTATGTTGGAAAAGTCATCGGCGTTCAGAGTATTGACTTGTAAGGTATTACTCTATGCCTTTGTTGAACATAACTCTGCCATTCCTTTTCTTTCCAAAGGTTTCAAGAGTACAATATTAGATAAATCAAATATAATATCTTATTACAGTTGTCAGCTTAAGTGGCACAGCGGATGGTTCTCCTCCCAAAAACTGCTTGGCTCACCACTTTGTCCATCGCAAGAAAGGTTCTCTAATCAATAGTCTGATGTTATCGGATGCAAGATGCTTGGCAAACTTTCAGAATAACTCGCAACAGAGGACACTGATAAAGCCATAGAGGCATATGCCAGTGCACTTGAAAATGATGAGTCTGCTTCATTCCACTGACAAATAATCTTCTTGTGTAGTCTGGTTTCCGAAAAAAGCCCCGGGTCTTGTCGAAGCATGAAATCAATGGTCAGTATTTGTGCTGCCTGCCAAGTTCACTTTGTGGGAATCTTGAACAAGTTTCTTGTGGTACTATCAGTTATGGAAGGATCCAATTCTTGGTTAACCGAACCTCAGCCTTAATCAATAAAATCACTTGCAAATGCGGTAAAGGAAGCCGCTCACAGCCCAGTCCGTTTTAATTGCCTTTCTTAGGGAACACGGGTAGAGATTTATTACCTCAGCCAAAGTAGATATTGGTCGCAAAACGGTCTTCCCATCTTTGAAACCTTGAGCCTAGAGTGGATTTTGGGTGATAGTGGGGAGTTAGCTGGTGGTTCTGTTTAGCCGTATGCTGGTGTAGAAACAGAAAACAATATGCATTTTATAAATTACGTAAATACGTTTAATACATGAAATTAATAAGAGACATTACAGCCATTTTTCATAAAATTAAACATCTCAAACAATTATCACTGTACGGGATTGTTTGCGGGGTGGGGGGGGGGGGTATCTTGAAACGTTTCTACCGCATTTTTTAATCATTCTAACATTAAATATAAAATTTGGTATTTAACAGACTTCGTTTATGATTTATGCAGTTTCTCCCTCTCTCCCCCCCTCTCTCTCTCTTTCTCTCTCTCACGCACACACGTAGCTTTTCTCCAAAAATATTCAGTCTTGTCGCTATTCTCTATTCAGTCTTTTATGAACTATTCTCACAAATATGCTTTCCTTCTACCTCATTTTAATCGAGATAGACGTTTTCAAAGTTTGTTTTATTAAATATTTTCGCACGTACAATGAGAATAGGAGAGTATAGGTATAAGTGAGTCAAACCTTTTAAGAGCTAGTCACTATATCACTATGTTATATTATGAAATGCCATTGCTATACATGAAAGCAGAAAAAAAAAAGACTTCCCATTTGTGAAAAGCATAATAAGGAATACCTCTATTTATTGAACTAAGCATTTTAACCATATATAACCTTTATATTTTAGAAAATATAATTTTATACGTGCCTCACGTAATAACCATGGTCTGAGGACAGGTGTTCATACTTATAATACTAAATTTAGATCCAGTGTAAATATTCCTGATTACAGATCGACAAATCTCAGAATAAGTATATGTACTTAGGTATAAAGTTTCCTGATAATGTTAAATGTTTAAATTTGAAGAATTTCAATTCTAAGCCATATATTTGGTTGGTTAAACATCCTTTTTATTCTACACAGGGATGTGTTATTGTCAAATTCTTGTGAACTTATTTTATAATTTGTGACAAAGTTAATGTACTGCTCTTACCAGACGCTGTCAATGCCTGTATTGTGCTTTAAGACAAAATAAATGAAACTAAAACAAAAGTCACTTAGAATGAAGAGAATTTCAGAGACTATTCCAGAAAATTCAGATCTACATTTTCATTTGTTATGAAAATATCAAAGCGATAGAGCCGTTTCTAAGAGAGTCAATTTGTTTTAAACTCTTTTATATACCATGAGACAAACATATCCACTTATACAGATCCAGATATCCAATCGAGGAGTGACGTAAATATCTGTATATCTTCAAGGTATCTTAGAATATGTTCACACTCTTTCCAGGTCATGTTAGTGTTTCACGCTCACTATTGACTTTGTTTTGATTCGTCGCCTTTATTTATAATGTTTTATTACAAGAATTTGTCAGCACCTCCATTTAATTTGAGAAAGTTTTCTGCAAGAAAAGTTCCACTCGGATTTTTCGTACATGTGTCTGAAGTGTCTAACCCCATTCTTTTAATTCGTAGTACGCCCCTCAGGTTAACAAAGGAATGTTGTATACAGCGTCTTAATGAACTACACCGAAATATGCTCAGAGGATATGGACATGTCTTAAGTAATTTGAGATAGGAGACTTATGTGTTTGTACAAATTTCGAAGCTACGGCTATAAGTTTCTAAAGTGCCAGTACGCCACTGACTAATATCAACCATTCGAGAACGAAAAGCGAGGGCCGTTTTAGAGTGCACCTCTCTGGGGCAACGGTTATAACTTATAACGTTAGGGTTCAAGCATTACATCGTCATCGTTTTCGAGTTCGAGACTCCTTCACCACATTTCTTTTCTGTTATTTTGAGTAGAGTGTATTAATGCTGTTTTGATCTACATTTTAAATTGTCTCAATTTTATTTCAATACTTCAGTACAATTAATTACAATTCTTGGCAATAAAAACTTAAAAGCTATTTAATACGTTCATATGCTGCACTTCAGAATGGAAAGTATTTTAAAGGGTCAAAGAAGAAGTAAAAGCATAAATACATCTAAAACTTTATGACACTTTTGAAGGAACTGCTCGAAATTATGACCTGAATTTTCATGGCAAAATTGACGGCGGCAAAGGAACGATTGTAGATTTCTGGCCTACCTCAAATTACTTATATCAGTCACATCTACATCTCTCAAGTTATTTCGGTGTAGTTCATTAACACCTTTTATATACGCTTGGCGACAAATCCTTTGTCAATTACATATGCCAATAAAAATTCAACCATGCGTTCAATTTATGGCCAGGCTATATACCGTGTAAATGCGTAGTTCCCATACATGCGCTTTCACTACAGTGCTTTCTGTATTTTTCAGCAGCACATCGCGATGAATGGCCTTCTCAAGGTTGCATTTATCAGATGTGTTACACTGTGTCAAATACTGCCTTCATTTCGAGCTGGAAAGAGCAGATTTTGTTCACTGTGCATCTCAAAAGTGAAAGTTTATTCAAGACATCCATAGTGTGTGTGTGTGTGTGTGTGTGTGTGTGTGTGTGTGTGTGTGTGTGTGTGTGTGTGTGTGTGTGTGTGAATTATACTAGATTGCTTTTAATAGCCCACAGAATTGCTCACTTAATCAAATAACGTTTATATGTAATACACACTATGACGTTGGCCGTCAGTGGCCATTTAAGAGACTCCCTCACATCAGTTTGTAATAAGCGGCTTGACGACAATGGCGCGGCAGAACTGTACGAGAAACTGCTCAAGTGGCAAATTGTTAGTCAAAATATTGATTTCGAGAAAAATCCATGCTACGTCAATCTCAACTATATAAGCGAATGCGCTGTTCAGAAAAGGAGTCGTTAAGTTAAGAGACAGCTGTTAACAGTTAGTTAATTTTAGGCGTGGAGTTGTTTGTTGTGTGGAGCAGTTTTTAGTTAAATCTGTTTGAATGAATGCAAATGTATCTCGGGACCAGAAATTTCCTGATATTCCAGCTCCAGGTAGAGACACTGTTAGATGTCTGGTTAATACGCTTAGGGCAAGGAACCACTAAAAACTAAGTTCTAAGGCACGAGAAATAAATGTTTTACAGAGAAAAATATTGACGAAATTAGTGCATCATTCTTACGTTCCCCAAACAGGTTACACAGCAAATGGTAGTTTCAAAAACCTCTTCATAGAGCTGTTGAACTTTTAAAGCTTAAACCCATCTATGTGACTATAGTTCACGAATTATATAACCTCTGGAAGGAGCAAATTTTCCTTTGTAAACCCTCATAAGAAAAGGTAAAATACAGACGCGCTGGGAAGACGATAGTCTTATGCTACGGAAAAATAGCAACGCGACAAAAATATGGTGCATCTAAAACCTGCATGAGAAAAGCAAATTTTAATGTATCCAGTGCATCTCTCATTCCAGAACCATATAAATCATTGCAAATCAGAACAAACAAGATAAAAAAGTCAATGATATAGTCTTTTCACTCGTACATAAGGTAATAGTAGATTTTCCGTCGCCAACGATTACAAATACCTACTGAGCTAAGGTCGGGAACAACAAGCAGTAAAAAAGTAAGAAGATAAAGGTAAAAAAGAAGCATCTTACCACGTACAAAGAGACTAAATTATGCAACGAAATAAGACAAAGCGAAAATACAAAAGAAACTAAGGACACATGCATGGTATAGTGCCTGTTACAATCACTAATGAGTAAGGTGAGAATTTTAGAACTAACCCCCTCCCCCCACCCCACCCCCTCCCCCAGTGTAACAGTGTGCGAAGCATGATATGTGTGATCCGCAGCCTGGTAATATAGTTTTAGAACTGCCTTCATAGGTTCTGTGGAGTTCTTTGAATCTCACCTAAACGCTTCCAATGAGGCCACATTTTCACTTTACAAATGCTCTCATCTGAGAATTTTATTTATTTGTATTTAATATTATGATAACTCTATCGACTAATTAGAACATTTATTAAGATATTGTTCGTTTGTCTACTAACATAATTCATTGTTTATCCAGTTATCTCCTATGCGATACAGGTAAGTATCTGTTTAATATAGTTATATTTCTTTGTATAGTCAGTAGAGGAAGTATTTATTCCATCCAGACATTCCATGTTGCGATTTCACCAGAAATGCTTTGAAGTCCCCTAAATAAAAAAGCATTTTTATAAAAATGTCCGTGTGTGTGTTGTGTGTGTCTGTATCTGCCTGTGGGCAGCATAACTCAAAAAACCAAATTTGGTATTTAAACTTAAAATCCTTCAAGCATGCCACACGAAGATCTTGAAGAAAATTCCTCCCCCCTACAGTATCCTTTACGTGGAAAATTCTTGGAAAACTTTCTCTAAAAAATCAGTGTAAACTAACGATTTTGATTAAAATGATATATGCTTAAGATATTTTATTCCAAATTAGATGTATATTTGGAATTTTATGGCTGTTGCCCATGTAGTCCTGTTTATTCTTGATGACTTTTGCATAGCTGGTAAACCGTAAGAGATAGACTAAATCTTACTATACTACGTAGATCTTGTTAAAACACATATCATTTCCAAATGCATTTTTTGTGGAGCGAACCATTTCGGAGATATTCCTTGTTATTTGTATGAGTTTGCAACTTTTTACAAAGGGTAGGTTCTTATTCACCTTTGTGTCTCTTGGCCGTGAAAAGAGAACCTAATTTCAAAGCCTTCATAAGCAAACATCTTTAAAAGATTTTACTATCACTCGAAGCCTACTGTGTTCCCAAGTTCCCCCTTGTACCCACAAGAAAATTACCAATAAGGTTACTATTTACCAAATGTTTACCCGACTAACATAAAAAAGATACAGGTATAAGAATTTGAAGGTATAGTTAGTACATGGGTAGAGAAAATCATGTGGGTGTAACACATCAGATTTTTTTTCTTTCTTTTGTATTATTGTTTTATTTATACAGTCTCCATTTATACTCTGTGGTTATTTCGAGGGCTTTGCCTTGAGAAATAGTTTGTGGTATTGGAACTGTTTGAACTGTGTCTTTTCAGCTTTGCATTTATAGTTTTCAGTAACACACACACACACACACACACACACACACACGCACGCACACACACACACGCGCGCGCACGCACACACACACACACACACACACACACACACTTTCATACTTACAGACTCTGTAGCGACCAGATGATTCTAGTTAATAAAAATTACCCGTCCCAGCCGGAAATCGAATCAGGGCTGAGAAAGCATAATACTTAACAGTCGATCTTGGAGGAAGTCTACCTTCTATTTTATCAAAGAATAATTCTGACAAAAGCCTTCGATAAGCTCCAGCTAATAAAATTCCAGAGGAAAACGCAAACCACACTCTTTTCAGCCATATGAGAGAATCACACACAAGACAAACAGGTCAGTTATTTCCCCTCTTACCGCCGTTTCATCAGATAGTCCGTGAAGGATGTGACAGACGGATGGTTATGTCGACGCAGAATATTTTATCCGATGCTGCGCAAGAATTCTATGCCTAACGCTTCGGCTCAAAGAAGAAAATAATACTGTTTCTCCGAATCTCCCCTGGATTAATATGAAATACTGATAACTGTCACAAATTATGCACCTTTATTTGGAGTAACATTTAGTTATATTTCCAAACGAAAATGACCTGCTCCATTTTAATTCTGTTCTGAAGACTATTCCACTCTACGTGACTTGGTTGAAATCAATCAATCAATCAATCAATGACAATTTCATATTTCAACCAATGACAACCTTCAGTCGCAAAAAGTATATCAAATTTCATTCTGCGTGTCTTATGTTGTGATCAGGCGAGAGAATCTAGCTGCATTACCCTACAGAAGCGCAACAGCTTACGTAATTTTAAGCAACAGAGCCGCTCGATTTCTATGTCAAAAATGCCTGGCTCTCGCTTCGATGAAGCATCTAATACTGAAATAGATAAAATAATTCGAAGAGAACACATAATACAAGAGGAAATATGTTTTGAATCGGTTTGAAACATTTCATATCGAACGAAATTATAAATTAACAGCAGATACTCCAACTGCTGGCACTGCTAACAACTTAAAAGATTGGAGCGTTCATGTGATGATCTTGTAGGCCGTATCAGTGAACGCTGATGTATGTATGGGTTTCTTTTAAGATGTTAGTAATCACAATACGTCGTTTGAATAACATTTCATAGGCTGCATCATCCTTTAAATCGCGAGTACTAATAAATACAACTTGTGAAAGTAAAATAACTAAATTATCAACCACTCGTGGCATTACTTATCAAAACAAATGTGACATCAATCCGCGCTACACACTCCGAAGGTTTTTCTTCAATTATGACATCATTTACAGAGTCAACACATTTTCCGCCATGATAGTTTCCTAGATCCCGGTTTTCCAGGGATTAGTTTGAGTCAGTTATGTTTTTAATGGGTTCTGAGTATCACTTCTTTAAGAGAATATTTTTAGGAATTGGGGAACAGTGAGTGTTACTTGGTTTTTGGACAAAATATTGCAATGACCATGTTTTCAGCTTGCAATTATCAAGGGTAAGATAACACTACATTTGGAGATGTTTGCTTCCTGCAATTAATACCTATAATATGTCGGTACACCAACTTAATCATTATACTCTATTAAAATGCCTTATAACTCAACATTTACCCAACAGTGGGTTCTTACATGTGTGTTTGAATGTCAGAAAACCGATTTATTTTGCTTTTCCTGAAAATTTATTGAATAAAACTCCTTCACAATTGCATACATCAACCGTAAATACAGTCCTGCACTTGAGACATACTTATTTAAATTCTACAATTAATCTTGGGTTAAGTTCCCTAATCGCAACTACTGCACCGAGTTTTGCTACGTATTCTGGAGCGGCTGTACGTAACACATCCTGTGCCTCACCTTGCCCTAATGTCCGCGTCATTGTAACCTGCGTGTACTTGTGGGGCCGGAAAGGTACACAAATGCGTTGCCCTGGTCATAATTCTTACCTCATCATGACTTTTCCGTTGTAAACAAGCAATGAGGTCTATGACCTTCGGGAAGAAATGACTTCATCATCATTATCATTATCACCATAGTCGTCGTCATCTCTTCATGGTTTAGGAGAGTTCTCATGTTCCGGCCTCATACTTCTTCCCATCTTTTTACTGGTCTTCCTATTGGTCTGTAACCAGAAAGTTTATATTTGTAAGATAACGAGTTATCCATTCATTGCAAAAGACCTTTCCATTTTTCTCTGTTTACTTGTATCTTTTCTTTTAACGAAAATATGTCTAATTCTTACCTTATTTCATTTCTAATGTAATGTGGACATCCTTTTACTGCTCAGAGATATTTCATTTCTGCCGCTTGTATTTGGCTCCAATCTTTCTTTTTAAGTGCCCATGTCTCCAATCGATACAGTAAAACTGGAACGGCCATTGTCTTATAGAAGTTTAAATTTTATACTTTCGGGTTTTCCATTTCACGGCACGGGCTATTATACCACAAGTATATTGAAATTTACTGACTTCATTACTTATTTCTTCGTTGTTTGTTCTAAATGTCACAATAGAATCCAAGTAATTAAATGTTCCCACCTGATCTAACACTTTATTATTTAACTCTACCTGTGATTTTATTTGTTTTCCTATAAATGCCCTGATCTTTGATATATTTAAACCATAATCCTGGATTCATTTTTGTAATTTTTACACACTTATTTGCTCTGTCTTGTATTAACATCATGTCATCCACAAACCGTAGTATTTAATGCATTATTGTTATTCCTAATGGTAAGAAATGACTTCAGGGCACAATTATGTTACAGTTCTGCAAGCCTCCGCTACACAATTTCCTTCTCAGCTAATGCATCCCGCATTGGAAGTGGAAATTTTAGTAAACTGAAGCGAGTCAAAGCTTACATAACATGGAATCCAGGTCTGAAGGAAATTACATTTATTAGCGCTAGAAAGTCAGGCTAGGATACTTTAGCCGCTGATAGAAACAGAACAATGGAAAACTTTCTTCCGCAAGGGACAAATGCCAGAAGTTACTCCGTGAAATTTGAGAGAACATCAATGATGAGAAGTGGTGTGCGAAGGAGGAGCTGTACATATTTTAGTGACAATGCTGGCTGAAACTTATGCTTTACGACTTCATTGTATTCAGTGCTCTTTCCACAGCCTCCTAAACGACCTTGTCCACAGGCCAAGTGTTGTGTTAGATCAAGTCTCCTTTCTGCACTTCCAAGGAAACTTTAATCTACTTTGAACTACCTCCTTCAGCAACTGCACGTTTTGCATGTTCTTTGTATGTCTCACTCAACAGTCTGGGAATCTCCAGCGGTGCCTGCTACTCCATGCAAATTCACATTTCTAGTTACAAAAGCTCGAAACTAAAGGTATGCTTTTGATTTATGCACGTTCTACCAAGTGAAATGACTCCACAGTGAGATGAAGTCCCGGGTTCGACTCCCATCTGGTCTGCCACTCTCAACATGGATTTGTTCGTGATTTTCTCAAGCGAATTCTAGTGTAATTCCTGTTCTACCACAAATTTTCTGCCCTCATTTCTTGTACACATGATTTCTTTCCATCTTTTTCAAGTCATATTTTTAGAAATTTAGGACCAGGCGACGATGGTTGGTGCGTTGTGACGGGACGGTAGACGACTTCTCCCTAGTGCTTCGCTCCCCAGATACCTCTAGCTTGAAACATTTCTAGGGAGAGACGTTTGTGCAGAGTTTTTTCTTCGACCTGATTAGCCAGAAGGGGAATGTTAACATTTATATATTTGACCACTCACGACTGTCAATAACCGGATTGGCAATGAAAATGTTCAGGTGTAAAGTGGTTTAAATTAGACAAAACAAAACATGTTTATAGTTGCAGTATGCAGGAGGAATACACTTGCAGTAAATGTTAGCGATGTAATTTATAGATAATGACATATAAGGGCATCACAAACCAGTGTAAAATTGCCTTAGATTAAGTTAAGGTGCCCATTGTAAATAACTAAAGGTTTTCCTTTGGTGATTTCGCTGAACTTCATATCTTCATAATTATAGCATGCACAATACTTCACACTCTGATATCAACTGTAGTAATGAACTCTAAGCGACTGCCATTCCCAAATCATTACCTACCAGCCATTCACACTAACCCTTATAGGTCGCGAGTCAAATTCTAAGAAATGCATTAGGCCGGATCTGTTCTACTAAACACTAGACTAGTCTCCGTACAAATATAACTTTCTAAACGTTTCATGGTTGGCCATTTTTGGGAATATCTTGGACTCCATATAAATTTTCATCTCCGTACAAGTGTCACTCCGTGCAACTGTCACAACCTCAGCTACTTTCTGGGAGAGGATCATAGCATTTAGATTGGATCGCCGTGTTAGGAGTGTGTCATTCTAGAAACGTTAGGGATCCCAATCTTGCCTGCGCACATCGTCGTCTGGTTCTGGTCGTCCATTCCTTCCTTTCAAAGGTCCCGTTGTAAGCACAAAGGGCCTACTATGGCTTACGAGCGGTGCTGTGCACCAGTATCTTGAGGTTTCTCTGTCTGACATCCTAATCCTACATAGGTTTCTTAGTGTAAATTAGATTCCGGAAGGACATCGTGTCAAAGCCGGAATGTCCATAAGTTCAGAAAAGTTGTTTTGCCATTTCCACACTTGGTAGATTTTGCTGTATCACTCAGTCACAAAAAATGGCGGCCTATCTTAATGTAGGTAGGTCATGCTTTTTATACCAAATATTGCTACCATAAAGGCCTCTGAAATATAGCCTTCTGTACTTTAGCCATTCGCAGCTTTAATTACAACGTTAAGAGTAATGCACTTGCTTAAATAACCACAAAATACTGCTCTTTGGGCTCAAAATAGAGCGTGATATCCATTAGATATTTACAGAATCCATAGTATATATCTTGTTAAATAGTATACCAATTATTAGACATATTAAGAGTAATGGTTTTATCGTATTTTAAAACTCTAGCTAGCACACTTATTTAAATACAATTTTTAATCTATAAATTAATTGTAAGAAAAATGCTGAACAAGATAGTCTTTAAAAACTCACTTCAAAAATTGAGGTTAAATAGTAAATACATTTAGAAAGGACTTATCATAACGTGCTTTTTATGTAAATCCCTAGTTACTGTAAAAAAAGTATTCCTTTTTAACTCTCCCAAATTCTTGGTTTTTTAAAACTTAATCATTTCCCGAAATTGAAGCATTTAAACTAATAATAAAAACAATAAAACTATTGGTGCCTAATTTAGTTTTTAGAAGCAATACAAAACCAATTAGTAGAAACTTGCATCTTGTGGAGCACTTTGAGGGAAAATGTGGAAAAAAGGCTATGAAAAAGCATGGTTAATAGATTCGGTTAGTTGGTAGTCTAAGGTGAGAAAAAAGATGTTTTCTAACAGTATATAACTCGCCCAATTTTATGAAAATTCTTCAAACGTTTTGGTTAAATTTTAAAATGCATTAGCCAAAAGAGTGATTAAATATCCCAGTCCCCCAAAGTTAAATTTAGTAAATGTATGACCTAGTGTCCCAGGAAGTACCTAAGATACACTGATGTTTTTACGGATGTACAGTCATGCCTTCTAAGCTCACTGATCTACTTTTATTCAATAAAATTGCTTATTAAGTCTAATTTATGCTATATTTTGATGAAAATGCATCAAAAATACTTTTTAATAATTTGGTGCCGGCTACAGCAGCACGTCAAAGGCGCTCGAGGTCAAGCTAACTCACTGCATGTGAATACGTGACTGACAATAATCAGTGCGGCAGAACAAAGGAATTTCCGGAACCTTCGCGAGACTTCTGGCTGTCGGTTTGTTTGTGTACTTCGAAAAAAAATCCATGCTACGTCATTCCAGGAGGTGAGACAGCGAGTTATGGGACACTTGTAGTTGTTTTTTACGAAATCGTGAGACAGCTGTTAGCAGTGTATGCGCCCGCTGTTTGTTTGTGAGACAGCGAGAGCAAAAAAACGTAGAAGAGTGTTTGTCACACGAGAAGTGCTGTGAGTTGTAAGATCACGAAGAACGGCATAATGTGTTAACGACGGCAGAAGAGAATTGTTTTGTGTCTCAGTTTTAGAAAACAAAATAATAACGCAACAGAAAACTTACTAAACTGGCATTTTGTCACAAAAATAAACGTTTTATTAACATCGCTACTGTTAAATCCAGAACATTACGTATAGGTTCCTTTAGTCGGTCTACAATTGTATTTATGTATCTTCAATAGTCAGTATACCAGAGAACATTGTTTACAGAATAAGCTGTTCAAAGGAAAAACAATAACAGTGGTGCCAATATATAGGATACACCATCCACTTAAACATCAGTTCAAGTTTATCACCTTGAGTGGGATGGTCCAGGCGGTAACGTCTGTGGTCCACATTCGGGAGGTCGTGAGTTCGATCTCGAAGGCCACCTTTCTGACCATGGTCTTTTCGGAGGTTTTTCCGTGTCTCCAGGCGAATGCTGGAGAGGATTTCCATATCGTTAGAATTTCCTGTCTCTTCATTTCGTTACATTAATTATTTTCATTTCACCCTTCATACTGAAAGGCTTCTTTCAAGGCTGCAAGCGTCGGCGAGCGTCCCGGCAGCAGCACGGCAGGGGAAACCGTGCAGGAGAACCGTTCGTTCCCGGAGCAGAAGGTAAGCCTAATGGTTTATGGGTCCCCCATGGAATGGTGCAAGCTCGAAGGGGGAAGGGGAGCAGGTTTTCGAGCCCTGTGCCCTTCTCGGGAGTAAGAACCCGAAGGGATGGGAAAGGAGGCTAAGCCAGCCTCCGCCGGGGTGATTCTAATTGGGAAAATGTAGGGACCCTGCCACCTGCTCTGTCGTGGCGCCATTCTGGTCGCCCTTAAAATCCATTCGCAACATCCATTCTCCCGGGGGTTGCCCCATCTGGGGCATAGGCACAAAAGATCACCTTTCGGTCGAGGTGCTTAGTTCCCTTACGCAAGTTCTCATAGAATCATTGTGGCATACTCTGGAGTGTGTAGAATTTGTGGTATTTTTTGTAAAGTGGTGTCAAATTTACAGTACAAAATGGCAGATACCATATTATTTTAAAAACCCCATATGAAATGTAAGGTACTTACAATCACTAAATATGTGTATGTGAAATTAAAGAAGAAGTTCTAGTTTAAATGACTTTATAAACCAAAAATAAACTAAATATTTGCCATTTATTCCCTCCTCAAATATAGAAAAGAGAAAACGTTCAGGCTTGTCTTGTACTGTTTCTGACATCAGTTCTTGAACACTGTTATAAGTATAGTAAGTCAAATTCTGAAATCGGTATATATTAGCCCGTATGCATACATAACTTATATTTGCATTTAATAGCAAGGGAAATGCATCAGATTAAATATTCAAGCCGTTTCATTTCGCTCCCTGCTTTATCACGCCTCAGGTAATATTTGGTTTATAGCAGGAGTTCATTGACCTGAACTAATCGATAATATATCATAAGAAATAGTAACTGACAGCCATTTATGTACATTATGTATGACGTAAACGTCAGTCGAGTTTTCATGAAACCACTTCATGCTGCATTTATGGTGGATATCGTCCGTCACCTGTCAGGAAATTACCATTATTGGTAGTTCGAAGGGCTACATGGATAGTTTTAAGTATTTCTGTACTTATAAACCGTGGCCAGTTTCTGACTACTTAAGGCTTGAAACTGCCTCTAAAATCTTAAAAAATGATAACATAAATGGAAAAGTGATATAAAACTGAGAGTTATTTAGTTATGTTGCTATACAGAGTTATAATTTAATATAAATAAAATTAGAAAAAGTAGGTGCAATAACGTTGAGATTAGCTTAAAACGATACATCGTGACACAGCGGCTATGCCCAAAGTTATCAGTAGATTGGCGCCGGGCAGTTAGAACATTAAAGAGATAAGACGCGCGTTCACCCAATGTAAACACAATGAGGGCTATCACCAGATCCTTTGTAATTTCGAATAAAAATTACTAAATAAACATGCAAGTGCAATCAAATAGCAACTAATTATTTAACACCGAAAATGTCCCCAAAACAGAAAATCGTATAATTTAACGAATACGACCTAATACTGATAATAAGGAAACAAGTGCCTGACAAGATGTTAGGTTTGTTTAGTTCAACTCCTTGCATATTGGCTTATAGTCTTAGTCTTTGGTACAGACTTATAGTTTATTTCTGTTACATCTTAAGTTACAGAAAAGACCATTAGAGTAATAGTTAAACATACTTGGGGGACTCATACAAAAATGCAGAATTCTTATAGAATGTTTAGGTAAATTTAGTGTATATTTTGAATTTTCTGGCTATAGCCCATGTTGACCTGTTTACTCTTGGTGAATTTTGCATAATTGGTAAAGGTGATAGACCAAATCTTATTATACAAAATTGTGGATCTCGTTGAAACAAACAATCTATGTCAAATGATCTTTTTTTGTGAAGTACATTTTCCTTGTTATTTATCAGAATTTTGCAATATCTATGGACCGTACTCGAATAGGAGGTCGTTCTTTCTTATCTTTGGCCTTACAAAGAGAACAGTAATCATATAGCGACTACTTTTAAAACATTTGACTATCACTTAAGTCGACTGTATTCCCAAATTCTCCTTGTACCTACAGCAAGGTAACAATAAAATATTTTTTACAAACGTTCAACTCCATTAACATGAAGTAGATAGAGGAATTAGGATTTGTTACAACAGTTTGTACAAGAGTGGGTAGAGAAAGTCGTGTGAGTGCAACGTCAGATTTTTCTAATAGGAAATGTAGTTATTAAAATAATGTGTATGGAACCTGTAAGAAATGCATTTGTGAACACTGTTACAAGTATCTGTATAGGATAGGAAGAGAAGATTCAACCAATGAAATATAGGATAGGAAGAGAAGATTCAACCAATGCCTATACCGCTGAAGGGGCCTCGGGACATGTCCAGTGTATTTGTAATTTGCTGATAAAATAAAGAATTAAATGAAATGAAACTTGCACTGTTCACATACAAAACTTGGCTCATAGTAGCTCATTGTCTTGCACATGTCGTGAAAATCATGTAATGCAAAATTAGTTATAATATGCCTTTGAGATTGATTCGCTTACACCAAATGAACTAATAAATAGGCATTTTCATAATCTGGAACCCTTAATAAGGATTTATGTACTCGTTAGCAATGCCATGACACAACAATTAAAAGCTGGTGGGTCATCAGAATAATTCAGGCCTCGCTTATTGGTGTGCACCTAATTAACTGTAGGATTAGTAACTATGTACTTCTGTAAGCTAGATAATAGGTGATATCGATTAAATTAGGTTAATTATAACCGAGCTAGATGGCTCCGCAGTAATTTGTGAGACTCGCATTTTGGAGGCTCCGGGTACGATTCTCGACAACCTGTCATTTGTTTTTTCTGGTTTCCCCGAGGCGGTAGGGGAACGTGGAGGTGGCTCTTCTGGTGCCACGACTTTTATATCCCTCATTTACTTAATCGGCATTTTTCGGGCTAGAAAGACCAGGTGACGGCGTCGGCGTGTTGCGGCTGATCGGTGGAGGTGCGTTTTGTAGAACTTTTAGGATGGCTAGGTCCTCCTCTAAGTGCGTTTGCTCCCCTTCAGTTTACTCTCTGGGTGTTAGACCGCTCGCAAAAGTTAAAGGCATGTGAACGCTGGCCAATGCTCAAGCAGAGCGCTGTTGCCAAACGTAGTGCGTGTACCGGCAGAGGTTCTGTACATAACAGTGTGTGAGATGCATGCAACACATTCGGCAGCGCTGGTAGGAGGGGCAAGCGTAGGATTCGTTGGAGTCCGAGGTACGCCCCGCCTCCATATGCCTTTAAGTTTTGCGAAAATGGGTTTGTGGGTGTACTTGAGCAGCGTCGGATACGTACAAGCTAGAACGTTAAGGACCCCTTCCATACCCAGGCACCTCTTCATCTAGATCTGGTAGCCATTTCGGTGTCTTCCTTCATCTCTGCTTCCCTCCACGGGTTACATGGCCTAAATACGCTGCGCTACCCCGGTTAAGGGGACGAGGTAGTCTGCACATGTAACATAATGGTTTTTGCCTACAGGTTTTATGAATTATCCTATAGATCCTGACAATTATCTCAAGTCATTTGCACTGATATGTTATGTTGTTGAGTCTGTAAAAATGATTACATCTAGTAAAAGATAATTAAATATACTTTTAAAACATTGAATTCATGTACTTTTTTCTCTCAAACTACTTAAATAAACACACTTTAGCATGCTTGTTGTTTGCATAATCATCTATATTCTGAACCTCCATTATTTAGCAAAGTTTACTAGAAATTAAAAAAAATATATGTTTGCAAACTCAAAAAAGTAGATAAGTGGAAAATTTCCTATTTTGTTACCTTCTTAATATCACTAATACGTATTATAAAATTATTGGTGAGGTTCAGAGAGTTGTATCCTGCACTACAACTTTCAGTCCCCTCCCTCTGATACCTTCTGAGTATGTTTTAAAAGTAAAATGTATTATTTTTTCTACCGGATAAAATAACTTATATAGACTCAAGCACATGTGATATCAATTTAAATAATAGCTTGAACTAATTCCCATGATCTGTAGAACAATGCATAAAAATTTTAGGAAAAACTATTGAGGACTTTATGAGCGATGGTAATTTAACTTAACTCAGTAGGTGTAATTTCTGTATGCTTAAATACAAATTCTGAGTTGGGGCACAATTTCCATTGATTCATATAGTTGCTCGTGAAGTATAAAAATATCTTATATAGCCACTACTAAACTCTCTGTATATATGATATAATTGCGTTCGTTTCCTTTCAAAATTAATGACATCCAGGAACGTTGCAATTACGGAGCAGTTTATTGCTTCAGATGGTATATATACTTTTAGAAATGGCCATCACAAATTCAATAACCTTTAGATAGATGTTTCTCTTTGTCAAAAGTCTTCCATAAAATATTTTTTTCACCACGCTAACGGCTATCAGCCGCCTGTGCTTGTGACGTCAACAGCATTGTGCCTGATCCATTAAATAGATCCTAGTGGCATACTTGACCACGGAATATTGCGAGACGCATTTTCCGTGCTTTATCCGCAACCATTCAACAATGGCTAACTTATCCATGCCTGTTATACACAGTAATACTTGCATGGAGTAATTTGCTCACAGAGATAAAGGATAAAAAGTTCAAAACCTGTTAAAACAATGTACTCACTTTAACTTGGCGCCATTTTACAAGCGTAGATATGTCACTTCATCTTAACTACCAATTTTCTTACAGTAGAGTGCAATAATGTATGATGATGCTACTTCAGAATCTGAAAGAATACATACTTTCTACACGATCACTCATTATTCAGAACGAATCAGCCAATTTTTACTTTCTCTGCTGGTAAGCCCCGGCACAACAGCCCATGAAGAGCCAAGCCTTACCGCCCAGCCGCTGCGTCCCCCACCTCGGCCCACTACAGGCGCCATTAGTGGGGTGCAGTACTGCAGGGTGGTACGTGGTCAACGTCCCGATCCCTCCCGACCAGTTATGCGGTCTTCACGACCTGGGGCCGCTATGTTTTCATCAAGTAGCTCCTCAATTGGTCCCTCCCGGTCTAACGAGGCTGAGTGCACCCCGTGCCAGACCTCCCAGAGGGGATAAAATCCTCTTGCTGGTACCGGGGATCGAAACCGTGCAAGAGGCAAGTGCGCTACCAACTGCGCTACGGTAAGCTGCCTCTGCTGGTAAGTGGAGGAAGTATTGTATTCCACCCAGAAATTCGATGTCGAGATTTCACCGGCTCTAAGTATTTTGATTAAAATGCCATATGTTTAAGATATTTGTGTGACACATGAAATGTATATTTTGAATTTTCTGGCTATAGCCCATTTAGTCCTGTTTATGACTTTTGAATAACTCATAAACCGTGAGATAGGCAAAATTGTACTGTACAAAAAACTAGATCTTGCTAAAACACACAATTTATGTCCAAATAATGGTTTTTTTTTTTTTTTTTTTTTAAATAGAGTGAAACATGACCAAGTTGTCGACGGGCCCTTAAACCCAACACACTCACTCACTCACTCACTTGTTATTTGTGTGAGTTTCGGAAAACTTTCATGAAATGGAACGTCGTTGTTCAATTTTTATGTTAACCGTGCAAAGAGAACGTGCAAAGATTTGACTATCGCTCAAAGCCTACTGCATTTTAATATACCCCTTGCAGCTGCAAGGAAATAAGGAATAAATACAAATGTTTATCTCAACTAACACGAAGAAGATATAGGAATAAGAGTTCATAAGAATGGTTAGTACCATAGTAGAGAAATCCATGTGAGTGTAACACATCCGATTTTTTTATTTCTGATAACCTATAGAATTATTGTCAACAAATTAATGTACTTGCAGTAGTTACTAATCTTTCTTCTTAGGCTAACTTTGCTATGATCAATGGAATATGCTCTGGTTTACATTTGCAACAATATGCATTTGTATGTTTATTTTGTACGTTTTCTGGACTGCAAATTTGAAACTATTTGAATGGTATAATGATTTAGCAGATTTATTTGTGGTAAGACGTTTCTCATATTTCTAAGGTAGTATCTCGACTCCTTAGATCTTTACTGCTTATTGAACCGTTTCTAACTGTCGTGTTTGCTTCAATGGAAAGTGACAAGATTATAAGTAACAAGATTTAATCTTCGTATAGCTTCAACCTTTTAATCCTTTTTATTCTGTGTTATACTTAGCGTCCTTAGCGTCCTTAGAATACAAATGCGCTTGATAAACTGCTCGTGTAATTTAATTTTCTCCTCTACACTTCAAATACATCACATCGCTTCTACGAAGTATAGCTATTTTTGTCGATCTTTGGATTTTTATTGCTAAAAGTGCAGTATACCTTAAACAATGTACCTGCGAAGTTTTTATCCCTTAGGGAGGGTGAAACACATGTTTTGACGCCACCACTGCGTTTCATTTCAACTTTAGATGCATTTTCCCAGAAACAATTTTTTGTTACTTTTTCATATTTAAAATGTATCTTCTCACACAAAAATCTAGTTGGAGATCTAAAAGGTTCTTCTAAAGGAGTTCAGAATATGAGAAATAAGATGGCGGTTTGGAATTTTGATATTACGTATACCTTTTTAAAAATAGTTAATGTAAGAATGCGCTGTTTTTTATGACATTTATACACTTTGCGGTACTAAACTTTTTTTAAAGAACTATTCACTATATCAAAATTTCCTTTCCTTAATTTGTTACAATGGCAATAAGAGATATAATTTTAAAAACCTCAACTCTATTGTTCAACACCTGTTGAAGGAAATATATTTTTATTATTCCCAATAAAATTGATATAAATTAATATATCAGGAATGTGATTAAATATTGGAATGAAATTTGGTACAAACATTGCTTTAGTTGCTAGTAATGCCTGTGCAAAAGTCTCTAACTTCTATACTCTAGAAAATCACCTTTTTTCATTCGGTGTACACGTAAATACTAAACTTGGTATGTAAGTTCGCATCTTCTAAAGATACGACACGAAGAACAAAAAAAATCTCCCACCCCAAATACCTGCAATATGGATAATTAGTCCAAAATGTTGATTTTTCAAAAACGGCTCTAACATCTTTGATTAAATTACTGTACGTTTAAGATATTTTCATACAAATGAAATGTATATCCTGAGTTTTCTGAGAATATCCAGAAGCAAATGATGTCCTCTTCACTCTGGATTTCCTTGGAATAGCACATATCGTGAAAACATAGAATTAATGCCCGATATATCTTTTTGGCGTTAATCATTTTCGGTATATTCGTGGTTAATGATTTGCATTTTCAAATACTTACACAGGAGGCAGTGAACAGTGCTGTTAATGGTGTTATTCTGTGATACAAAAAGTGCAATATTTTACAACCAGCTAAACCTGTGAGTAAACTTCGCTTGTAGAAGTAATCATTAATCTTTTAATATACTGTGTACATGTTAGGAACGCTGTCTACAGTATATAACACGTTAATTAAAGTAATTTCAGTATTGCACGGCTAGCCCTCTGCAAGACTTTTTGTTTTGTTAGAGAAGCAAACCGTCAGTTGTTTCCAGTCAGTCTTTTGTTGCGTTACCAACATAATGCAATCTAGTCAACAAGAGCAAAGCTTCTCAAGTTCACATTCTATGAGTTATCCTGACAAAGCTACTACATCGCGAACAATCTTACAACCACCTAAGTTGGTCCATAAACGCCCGCTTGTAGAAACTAACCAAGGCAACGGTTCCAATTCTAATGATTGCTTCATTACACCCAACAAGAAGCACACAGCTTCAGTATCAGCTGTAAATACCAAATATATAGTCGACTTAACCTCCGTTCACAACAAATTTTCCCCTTTGGAAAGCATGGAGGAAGAGAATGATACAACTTCTGAAGAAAATCTCTCTACACCTCCTAAACTCAGAATCCCACCAATTTTTATTCATGAAGTCAATAATTACCAGCAGATTATCCAAGATATAGCTTCTACTGTAAAAGATGAGTACACAACACAGCAACAAAGCAAAGTTCTTAAAATAAATACAACTTCAGTAAATGACTTCCGCGCTGTAACAAGATTTCTGGAAGAATCGAAGCTTCCTTTTCACACCTTCCGTGACCCAAACTCCAAAAGACTTGAAGTTATTTTAAGAAATGTTCCCTACTCTCTTACACATGACGATATCGTTACAGAACTAACCTCTCTGAACTTACCAGTAGTAAAAGTTACCAGGCTTTTCTATAAAGATCGACAACCTATGCCACTGTGTGCCGTAGAATTAGAAAATAATGAACAGGGTAAGAAGATCTTCGAAGTCAAACATATTTACCATGCCATAATTAAAGTAGAGTACCGCAAGAAGCCCGCGAATATCCCACAATGCACACGATGCCAACGCTACGGGCATACTAAGAACTTCTGTCGACTCACACCTCGTTGTGTGAAATGCCCCTCAAATCACCACTTTTCTGAATGCACAAAAGACAAAGACACTCAGCCCTCCTGCGTGAATTGTGGAGAAGCACATCCGGCAAATTTCAAAGGTTGTCGTTATTACCTAGATTTGAAAAAGAAAGCCGATGCAAGGGTGGTTGAGCCTGCAATAACACCGTCTTCAAACCTAAACATGGAAAATTTTCCGAGGTTGTCACCAAACTCGCCCTCTCCAACTCCTGAAATTCCACAATGGCCACGCTCTGCTGTTTCGGAAGAAAAAAGTCCTAGGCAGCTAACTCAGCAGGCATCAACACAGAATTCTTCTTCTCCTTCATCTTGCTCCTCCGATGGAACCGAAAACCTAGTTCAGCTAGCCAGTAATTTCCTCACACCATTCCTGCCATCAATAAAGTCCTTTTTGCTAAAGCTCTTCACAAGTTTGTTTGCTAATGGCCACTAAAAACCAAAAAACATTCTCACAACTAACCATACTAAATTGGAACGCCAATGGAGTCAAAGCAAAGCGAGAAGCCTTCTTGGAATTCATCTCCAGACACAATGTTGCAGTAGCTTGCATCACAGAAGCGCATTTATTACACAAAGAAAAGTTTTTTATACCTGGCTACGCAGTGTATAGATGCGATCGCAATGCTCCAGTCGCTTCAGGTGGAGTGGCTACAATTATTCGAAAAGACATACCTCACCACTCAGTTGCATTACCTCAATTAACCAGCATCGAAGCCTGCGCAATTCAAATATTCACACGCAATTCTTCTAAAACTACAATAATTTCTGCATACAAACCGCCAGGACCCAATCTAAATGACCAGGATATTAACACGTTATTTTCTGACACAGCACCGACTTTCCTAGCAGGAGATCTAAATAGCAAGCATCAAACATGGGGATGCCGTGTAACAACTCCAAATGGAAGACGTTTATTAACTGCAGCCGATCACAACGCAGTTAACATTGCAGCTCCGTCAGACCCCACATTCTATAGACCAAATGTAACACCAGATATATTAGACATCGCACTCTACAAAAATATATCAAGCACTCCCACTATGGCTGTTCTGCCTGAAATGGACTCAGATCACTGCCCAGTCTTAATCTCGTTCGATGACATTCCGATTCTACAACCGCAACACACAAAGAAACTCAACAAAGGTTTCATAAACTGGGAGACTTTTCAGCACGTAATGGATGACCAGTTAAGAATTACACAGAATTTGAGAACCCCCGGTGATGCCGATGCAGCAATTCTCAGCTTCACAAAATCCGTAACTTCCTCTATAGACAAAGCCACAGCTCCAGCGAGACATCAACACAGAAAATCTTACCATGAATCTTTGCCCCAAGCATCAGAAACCTTCTGAAAGAAAAGCACAAAACTCGTCGACTTTGGCAAAAGCACAGAGAAACTTGGCAACTTCGTCGCTTGAACCAACTCACAAGAGAGGTGAAGAAACGAATGGATGAATATCGGTATTCAACTTACCAACGGCATCTCTCCAGTATCTCACCGGAAGACTCATCATTGTGGAAAGAGACTAAAAGAGTACTAAAAGAGCCGACGATTATTCCGCCCCTAGAGCAAGATGGAAAACACTACATCTCCGACTGTGAGAAAAGCGAACTATTTGCAGATACTCTACAAAATTCGTTTAGATCTAATCCAGGAAGCAACGTAGAATTCAACCACGAAATAGAACAGTTTACTGGTTCTTACGCCACAGTACCACTACCCATTGACTTCACTTCACCCAAAGAAATTCTTTTTATCATCCAGCAACTTCCCGCAAGAAAATCGCCTGGGCATGATCTAATACCAAACTTTGTATTAAAACATTTGAGTCGCAAAGCACTTGCTATCCTAGCTTCGTTGTTCAACAGTTTTATGCGAATGGGTTATTTCCCAAGAATCTGGAAACACGCCATAGTTATTGTTATTCATAAACCTGGAAAATGCCCTTCCAATCCAACAAATTATCGTCCGATAAGTCTGCTACCAACTCTGTCCAAGGTGTATGAAAAGATTATACTGAAACGTTTAGGAAAATTTCTAGAACAAGTGTCACTATTACCTCCTTTTCAATTTGGTTTCCGTCGCAAACATTCAACTACTCATCAAATTCTCCGAATTACAGAGCAAATAGCACAAGGCTTCGAGAAGAAAGAACACACTGCTGTCGCATTCCTTGACTTCACTCAGGCATTTGACAGAGTTTGGCATCAGGGTCTTCTATACAAACTGTTTCTCTATGGCACTCCAGACTACCTCTACAAAATAATATCTTCCTTTCTATCATACCGTACCTTTTCAGTTCGAATAGGTAACAGTCATTCTTCTACCAGACCTGTAACAGCAGGTGTTCCACAAGGTTCAATATTGGGTCCAATTCTGTTCAACTTGTTCACTTCTGACATACCTACAACGCCCACAGCTCAAATAGCAATGTATGCCGATGATACTGCCATCTATGCAACCCATCGTAATTTACACACCGCTAGAAATCGCCTTCAAGAGGCCTTAAACTTAATCATACCCTGGCTTGACAACTGGCGCATTTCTCTCAACCATGACAAATGTGAAGCAATGGTGTTTACATTATGCAGACCGGAATATCCACCATCAGTAACGATAGCAACAAATTCTATACCCTGGAAAAGTGACAGAGAAACGGTGAAATACCTTGGTGTACTGTTTGATAGAAAACTCACGTGGAAGCCACATATAAGTAACAAACTCAAACTTGCCCAAATAAGACTGACAAAACTTTATCCACTTCTCAACAAAAAATCTTCGCTTAAGTTAAAAAACTGCATACTACTCTACACAACCCTTTTAAGGCCGCTTTTACTATATGCCTGTCCAATTTGGGGAGGAGCCAGTGCTACAGAAATTAAACGCATCCAAACGTTTCAAAACAAAATCTTACGTATCTCAACTAATGCGCCATGGTTTGTCAGAAACAATCAACTACACAGGGAAATTGGAATCAGTACCATTCAACAGTCAATTTCTTCACAAGCCGAACAGTTTTACAGCAATCTAAAGAACGTTCCTGGATCTATTCACTACTCTCTTGGCAGAAAATCCAACTTTCCAACACGCATCAAGAGTCGTCTACCACTGGACCAGTTATCACAGCAAGATCTGATTTAATTTCAACTAATACTGTCAGTGAGGGGCCCAATGAGGTTTACCTCATTTCAATGTTACTTATTATATTTTATTTATTGTTATGTGTATTTCAACAATGGTCTGTAGAGCGCACATGCGCTGATCGATCATATCTTTAAAAAAAAAAAAAAAAAAAAAAAAAATACTTACACTTTTCCCAAATGGATAATCGTTATTCATCTTTTCTTCTCTCTTGGCTATGCAAAGAAAATAGAATTTAAAAGCCATCACATAGTGCCATCTTAAAAGATTTGACTATCGCTTAAGTGCATCTTATTCCCCTATTCCAATTGTACCTACAAGGTAATAAGGTAATTAAATCGCTCGATTAACAGAGTATACAGAATAATAAGTATTTGTAAGAACAGCATATATAGGTAGAGTGAGTAGAGAAAGACATGCGACTGCAACCATCAGATGTTTAAAACTTTGCTTCCTTGGCATTATTGTTTGAAATTAGGTATACATCTTAATTTTGTTTCTTGCGCCTTGTGTATTAAATTATATCAAATGGATTACAATAGATCATTTGCTTCTCGTATTAGAAATATTGAATTAAGTGTTGTGTTGTGCAATGTATGTTAAAAATGTGAAAAATGTAAAAAATATTATTTTGTTTTGCCTTTCGTGTAAATATTTTTTTTCTGGGTGGAACAGGATTGAATTGATACTGTAAGGTCTAATGATGTGCATAATTTCAGTATTTTTAGACCACGATGGGATGTAAAATATCGGAAGAACTAAATGGTTATATATTTTAGCCTCATATTTTATGCATGTATAGACCATCTGGGAAAACGAATATGTCACGGTTTAAAAACTGTGAGGCCAAATATGTAATGACGCAAAGTGGGTCACTGGGCGGAGTAATAATCTACATATAATTACCATCAAGAACGCGTATGCGTGTTTTAAAACACCCTGAAACTCTGGCCAGGGGAAAGAAGAGTTCACTACTACTGGTAAGGAACAGAAAACTCACTGAACTACATTTTGCAGAATATTTATAATTAGTTCTATAATATTCCGATGCGAGAAGTGTTTGCTGTTACAGAAATAGACAGAATGGCTCGGAATATCCAATTCCGAAGCATCGATACAAAAATTCTATACTCTTCTGGAAATAAGACACATACTTGAGGTAAAGGGAGGTGAGAGGCAGTAGAGTTGTAAAACTACCATAGGTTACCATATACTGTAAGTGTAGCCTACGGTAGTTTTCCTAGTGGAATTGGTCAGAACCTACCCGCGTTACCTCTAGGTTCGGTGTGTTGCATACCTATCGGGAGTTACCCTATATCAATCGCGTTGTTTACATTTTTGATCATGTTTTGTTAGATTCCTCTAGAAAAGAGAAGCGCTGAAGTTTGAACCTTCTTGAAACAGAGAAGGTA
The DNA here is from genome assembly GCA_030765045.1 of Tenodera sinensis. Taxonomy (NCBI): domain Eukaryota; kingdom Metazoa; phylum Arthropoda; class Insecta; order Mantodea; family Mantidae; genus Tenodera; species Tenodera sinensis. The sequence continues at coordinate 78,503,456 of CM060969.1, forward strand.
TATAAAGGACCGCTTAACCTAAAGAACATTAGTGTCTTTAAAAATATTTGAAACCGGTATATTAGAGTTCAGATAGATGACACCGATGTGATCACGAGTAATGTTATTTTAAACCGAAGGGTGACTTTATTTTGATCAGGGACCATGTTCGTAATTACAGCTTCTGGTAATTACAATAACTATTCGAATTTCTCATTAAACGGCTTAATTCGTTGTATCTTGTATTATGTTTCTTTCCCTAACAGTGCTACCAATACTACTTGTAATCTTACCATTTACTACGTGGTTTATGTACTGTACCAAAGCTGCCGAATGCTAGTTTTGGTAGAACGCAACTCTAGTCCGAAGCAAATCACTGTTATGAATGCTCTCATTGGCTCCTGACCGCAGTACTCAGCTCAGCAGAAAATATGCCCCACCTTTTCTTTATGTTATTACTTTTAAATGTGATAATACGTTAATGGATACTTCTAATAATTTCATTGCAATATGCCACATTTTAACTGTTAATTGGAAATAGAAACCAATAGTTTTACTAAAATCGAGCAGTTTACTTAATCTGTGTACGCGTTGCGCGGAGTAATATAAAAGTGCGTTTCTTAGAATGGATGCAGAATGGTTTCTTAAGGTTTATAGCTTCTTCTTTTTTTGGCTTTTATCTACCTGCGGCTGTTCTAGACCACATAGATCCTAGTTTTTCTTCTTTTTTCCACTTCCCTCCTTTGCCTAGGTCAGGTATCCTACAGTCACTGCATATGTCAACATTTTTGGGCTTATTCTAAATACATATTCTCCCTAGGTTTGCTTTGTATTAGTTATGTTTGTTGCATTATTTATTTTTGTTGGCCTTCGGATGTTTTTCTTATACGGTCTCATCATCTGACGTTGAGTAGCTTTCGTTCCATGTTTACTTTCTCTACTAGGTACCTACAGTATGTAGGGCAAGTATTGCAATTCACCCAACATATTCGATGTCATTCTTTCACCGTTATGCAACACATCACAACAGTCATCTACCAACCAGGGAAAAGCACAAAAAAAATCCAAACGTTAGCCTCACACGTTGCCACGTAAATCTCTTCCTCCATATAAATACACAAAGAGCTTCTTTCTATTTAGTGCCCGCAAATCACCGAAAATATTCACCGGAAGGTTAAACCTGTATTTCCTTGTAGGCATAGGCAACTCAGAGAACAATCATCGGTTTAATAATAACGGTTTGTTACCTTTCGGTTATCGCTAACTAATGGCTAGGCTCGGTGCTCCGTATTACAACTCAATGTAACTGTAGGTTTGTTACCCTGAGGATTATAATGCCACGCGAACCGTTGGTAACATTTTTCACTAGGCTTTTGCAACGCTATCTCGTGGGTGAAGCAATCATTTAGGTTAATCACAACAGAGATGTGTGAACAGTGCTTGTAATCACGGTTTACAGATTTATACACATTCCATAACCTAAAAATATCTTCTGTTTCGTTCACTATTCATTCAGAGCCTTGAAATGCTTTGAAGAAGCATAAAATCATTGTGTCCACAATGAATAAAATGAAACGTTTACTAGTTCTTCCGCGTGTTTTTTAACTTTTGCGTGTACCTACACACTGTGTATTTTCTATTCGCAAAATGTGTAATTTGCCATGGTCCGTTTATTATATTTACATCCGTTAAACCGTTCTTGCCGATGTAAAAATAATCGCACAAAATATCGTATTGCTTGTATCAATCTACTACACTTATGGGGCTCTATAAGTACATTTCCATAACCTAATGGTCATCAAGATACACCTAAAATCTACGTTGGTTTATTTTATTTCATTTTAAGACTGTCGGGAATATACAACTATACTTGTGTAACTTATATAAGTGCTGAAAACCTTTCTTTGTGTCGTAAATTCGATTCGATGCCTTATTTCCGCTAAGATTCCAGATATTGTAGCTTTTAATAACCTGTATCGTTGCGGGAACTCTTCGTCATTCCACCTCCCCGAAATTATCTTTGCGCATTCAGAATCTCTTCGCTCTTCTTCTATTAAATACTGAGCGAGCATTTCATCTTCAGAATCGCTGGCGACATACAATTGTGGTTGGAGGTACGTCATTATTGTGTGTGAAACACGAGTAAATTCCACTTTAACGCACTAACCCCTATTTGAGGTTGCGGTTGGTATACCTACAGAAATAACTCTCGGTTAGTCCTTAACCGAAGGTCGTAATGTTCACAGCTGTGTAACTTCAAGTAAACCGTTAACCGAAACCTTCATCGGAGATGATAATACAGGCCCTTTATCCTGCATAGCTGATGAAGAAGCTATTGTATTATACCCAAAAACTCGATACCGATACTGGACGGGATGTTCTGATATACCTGAATCCAAAAGAAAGGATTTCTAGAAAAAAAGTTATTTGTGTGTGTGTGTGTGTGTGTGTGTGTGTGTGTGTGTGTGTGTGTGTGTGTGTGTGTGTGTGTGTCTGTATGTGGATGAACTGGATTTCTCAAAGGCGAAAATTATATAAAAACCAAAGGTATCCTTTAAAGATCCGACAGGAATAATATATATTCCCAATCCAAACTATCCTTTATGGAACATTTTTATAGTATTTTGAATTTTTCTTTAACGACTCTAAGAATTGTTATTAAAGTATAATATATTACAACTATTTACTTGAAAAATTAAATGTATATCTCGAGTTTTCTGGGAATAACCACTGAAAACCTTTTCATTTAAAACGGATTTGTACAGTCATAGCGGGTACGCATTAAGCAATAGACGAAATCACACTTCACAAAAAATGTAGACCTCTTTAAAACACACAAGTTGTTTTCCATAACTGTTTTGTGGCATGTCTTAGCTTAACAACGGTACCTTATGAAATGCGTAATATGCCTATTTCTGCAAAGGTTTATATCGATTAAAATGTATATATAAACTTACTACGAACAGCTTTTATCCTCACTAATAAACGACAGGGGGTATACAAGTTTATGTGTGTGTAGCACACCACAATTTTTATAAGATTAAAGTTTTCGTTTAGTAAGATTTTTGTCTTTTACCCCTTCCTTGTTGTATAAAACTCGTTCCGTATAAAAAGCACTTGAAGGTATTTACAAAAGTTCAAATGTTTTTACCCCATTTCTGAAGAGCAGTTTGATCACAATATGAATATCACACACTTGCTGCAATAAATATATATTGTTTTGCTTAGTTAAAGCGGTATTTTATCCCAAGGATTTCTCTAAGCAGCAGCTGACAAAAATTACACTTTCTACTGTATAACGTAGGCAATGGATTTTACGAGGATGCGCGGTGCAACAGATATAAAAACTAAACGGAAAGGAGAAGCAAAATGAAATAAACAGGGTAGGAAGAAAGTAAAAAGAGGAAACAAAACTTTCATAAAAGTTGAGCGTACGACGAGACTTTGGATTACATTAACTTTCGATTGGAAAAGTTTTGCTAAAATTGTATCAGCATCTCTCGGAATAAACCAGTGTTTCATAACCCCAAACTTAAGAATAACGTTCAATTGCTTCATACATTATGAATTGTGCAACACGGCACACAATACTGAATTTCAACCAATGGCATATGCATACATAGAACAATCTAAAACAGCATTAAATATGAGTATCTTGGCTGTGGTCTCAGATAAGAGAGAAACTTACCCTCGCATTTACACTTATTTGACTGTAAATAAGTATATGAATATGCAGCAAGAGATGCTAGAAACTGGTTTCCAAAATATGAAAGTAATAGTAATTACCAAATACTACTAAACCCACGGGTCCTAACAGAAAGTGAACAGATTGAGCATCTAAATTAATAGTAGTAGTGGTAGTAATAGGAGTAGTAGGGTACCATCTTGTTGTAAAGTGTCTATATATAGGAGACTGAAGTGTAAGTAAGAGTTCTTTGTCGAAGTGCGGTCAAGACATTGTATGAATCAGTGAATCGTGTGATGCCGGGCATGGCCGCGCCATAGCCGAGTGGTTAGACCATTCGCTTCTCACCAAACCGGCCCGGGTTCGACCCCAGGAACCGCATGTGGAATTTGTGGTGGACGAAGTGGCGCTGGGGCGGGTTTCCTCCGGGTTCTCCGGTTTCCTCCGCCATCTCATTCCACGGGTGCTCCATCTTCATTCCATGTATCAATTCATCAGTGTCACCGCCTGCGGTGTCGTATGTAGTAAAATCGGGCATTAAACACTACAACAACCAGGCACGGCGCACAGCAAAATACGGTCGAGGCTAAGCTACTTTACACTACACACCAGGCCGGCGAGCATACAAAGGCTGCTTCGCGCGACTGTTTGTGTATACGTGACTAACAACTGTGAGCGCGGCGCGTATCAAAGGCGCCCAGTGTTAAGTTTCCCCACACCACTCACGCGATCAAACACGAGACAAGAATCAGAACAGCAGAACCAAGAGGGATTTCTCCTATGCTTCGAGAAGTGTCCGCCAGCCGGCTTGTTTGTGGAAGTCGAGAAAGGTTCATCCTCGATATATAAGGAGGTGAGGAAACAGTAGAGGAGAGTTAGTTATATTTGGTATGGTTGTCGTAAAGCTACGTCGCGTCCAAATAAAGATTTAACAAGCATTAACGTGATTGTATCGTCAGGGTTAGTGCAGAGAAAGTGAAGAAAGACGGTGAAAGGACAGAGTCAAGGTTACGAGACTTGTGAGTTCTAATAGCACAAAAGAGTGCAGACTGTGTTAACGTCATTAAAAGGAATTGTGTGTCTGTGCAAACGTTTAGATGATAATAAAGTGTGTGACGTCATGGAAGGTCGTCACTTCGAGATATCGACTGGCCTTCCCTTAGAGAGGTGTACAGCCGTCAGGTTGGTAAGCGCAACCCCTCTCGCCCCCGCTACGCCCCGCACTCAGTATACCGGCTGTCAGACCAGTCGCTAGTTCACTTCAGCGCGAAGCGCGCTGCCTTCAGTCTTCGTCGAGTAGTCGAGGAGCTCTAGGCGCTGCCATCAGTTGCCTTCGTCAACCAAAGTATAGTCAGCTTCGACCAAGCGTATTGTATGAGCCTTACACACTATGGTTTGATCTTCATCGAGCCGAGGCGCTCAGCATTAGTATCTTACATACTTTCCTACATGTTCGTCTGTAATGAGCTGATAGGCTTAGCAATTTTCAATTCTACTAACATTACTCGGCAAGCTGTTCTTCATCGAGCCAAGCGGTTCACCAACAGTGACGTCAGCACGCATCGAAGTCAACAGGGTCATGCTTCAGGCTCTTGCTTGTCAAAGGGGGCAAGCAAGTGAGCAACTTTTCTCCGTAGAGAAGCAACGTCGGCATTCACCACCATTTCTTCGAGATGTATGCTAATTCAGGCATACACTGGGCATACGCGAAATTAAGCAGGAACGACGCGTTTCTTCTTCATGGCTGATATGCAGGAATGTGCCACAGTCCGTGTGCATGTTCATTTCAACATTATTGGAGAAGGACCTGTTCCATAGCACACCAGACATTTGGGTGAGACAAACAGTTCTGTATTTCATTTAGAGGTATGTGTTCAGTGTTTTAGGGCTTTTATGCTAAAGAAGGGTAGGTGATCTTTTGTATCACGGTTAATGTAGCCTAAATGGCAATAGTTATAATTCCGACTAACACAATCAACTGAGTGTGTAGTTAAATGGGATGACTTTTGGGTGCCAAGTTATATTGGTGAGTCAGGCCCATTCTACCAGTGTTGCTCAGGAAGTCAAATAGTCAGGAAGGAATTATTACTTAGTGCAAAGAACAGTTTACATTATGTCTATTTTATGTAACTGTGCTTATTGTTACTACATTTTCGTAATAGATATTTCATCATTCGCCATACTTTGAATGTTCTTATGTATATTCTTGTTACTTAACACCGTCCGTGTTAAGTCTTGTATTTATTTATGTTTTCAAAATATATTCAAGGAAATGGCATTTGGTATTATATGTAACCACAATATACCCCAACGATCCATTGCCAACACGATTCCGCAAATAGATGTCCACTCACTCTCGCTAAGCCAAGTCAAGTGGGGTAGCAGGAAAAGCATGGGGCTAGGCTTAGCAAGTGTCAAGTCAAGTAATGGTAGCAGATAGTTAAAGAAGGAGAGAGTGGCGTGCGACAAGTGACAAAACATTAATTGGACTAATTTTGTCGTTTTGTCACATGGTGTCAGGAGTGGGATTTGTCGAATTGCCGCTTTGTTACAATATGATGGAATATTTGTTTATCAAGGTTAAATCCGATTACATTCATCAGATTAGGAACCGTTTCGTTGTGAGAGAATAAATAGTAAGGGGTATGTCTATAAGTAAGCGTCTTACTTCTCTACAAGAATTATACATGTAAATTCTATATTTGAATTATACGGACTTTTTGGCACTACAGCAGCACCTATACTCGCTCTCACAACAACTCGGACTCACGTCGATTGATTAGTCAACACACGGAGAAGAGGAAAAGTGGAAGGGGGACAGAACCGCTTAGAAACAGTACAGTGCAGAACAAGCAATTCCACTAACGTGACGAAGTTCACTAATGAAGGATCTGTATTCTAACGATGATCGAACTCTTGCAGTTCAAGAAAACGGCAGGAGAAGGAATGTAGTCGAAACCAAAGTAAAGCATTTGTCTAGCATTATTTACCAGCCTAAGGCCCAAAATAGTATATATTTTAGCACAATTTAATTGTACATATGAATAATATACTTATGCTAATGTTTCCGTAAAACAAATAAAGCATTGTGAAAACGAGTAATGTGAACTATGCATACCAATGCATAATAAAATGTATCTATCATAATAATTTATAATCGAGAAACCATCCTGATCCATTTCTCTTCACCTCTGGGTATGAACCACTGACTTTAATCATCTGACGTACGTTCTACCAACATTTTCCCAATATACGTGCTATTTCTTCTGCTGCGTCTCTTAGCAACTAGTTAATTTTGCTTCAATGCTCCAGCCAATTTCTTTTCACCTTCCTGAGCTCCAATATTGCTCTTCTTTTGACCTTCTTTCTCTAATAGCTTCTTTGCTTATTTTGCTTTTTCATTTCAAATACTCTCGTGATACTCATACCAACATTTCAAATGCTTACAGTCATTTTCGGGTCCAAATGGCCTAATCGTCGACGGGCCCTTAAACTCCCCTCAAACACTCACTCATTCCTTGCTCGCTCACTCACTCACCCATTCGCTCTCTCACTCAGTCTTCCCTCATTTCTTCGTAACTATGCAGCGTCGCACGTCACGTGTCAGGGGTTCTGTATTTCACCATATTGTGACATTGGATCGTTCAACAATATACGACAGGTGACCTGGTGACCTTGGGTGCGGCGAGCGACTTTGTGTACGTGACAATAAACAATGCTGCCGGCAAAACATAAAGGAGGTCCGGGGCTACAGGACACCTGGCGACTGTGCATTAGATCGAACCGCGTGGTAACACCGTAGTGTCCAGCAATCTCTAGAATCTTCTTTGCTGTGTCATGTACACCTGCGTGTGGAAATAATTCGAAGGAGGCCACGTCACGCCGGCTCCGGTATAAATAGGACAGGCAGTAAGCAATTCAGTTTAGTTGGTGTTAGTTTTAGTTTTTAGAGTTGAGTGAATGATAGTTGTTTAAGTCGCCGTGTGCAGTTAGTTTTAGTTGCGAGAGAGCATCGGCCAGCCTGTCAGCGAGTATCTATATGTGGTCGAGTGATAGTATCGCAATAGTAAATATATGGCGGTGAAACTGGAGAAAGACACTGAAAGACTGAGAAAGATTATAGGAAGAGCAACTGTGAACTGTAACACTAGAGAAGACTATAAACTGTGTCAGCAACGAGAAGGAAATAGTGCATTTGTAGTAACACTTAGAGGAAAATAAAGGGTTAGAAAAAGAAACGGACTTCGTGCTTTTCGTCGTTTTGTTACAATATGCTAATGTTTGCACTAAAAAGTTATTTTACCATCATCGTTCCCCGACTTCTTGACAACAGTTCATGAAACTGCTAAAATACAATACCTCTCTACTTACAGGTAAAGAGTAGAGCAACTAAAAAATGGACTTGAAAACTCTATTATGACACATGTTATTATTTTGTTATGTAGACAGCAGAATGGTGAAAGGGTAGATTGCTGGTAAAAGCGCAGTTTTCTGTTCATGAGTATACTATTACTATCCTTTTCCCTGTTGTGCAAATACATTTTCTGGGTGCAAATGATATCTATATGATTGACTTTACGGGCGTGAAATCACAACGTGTTTAATTATACAATATAGCAAGGCATAGCAAGCTTATGATTGAATTTTTGTATTGAGCCACCCACCACCAAATATTCCCACAGCTATAATATGCTTTTGCAGCTTCCCTGGTGGTTTTAGAAGTAAGCTGATGTATTAAGTAAATACCAGGTATTATCCAAAGTTGTTCACTTACTCCTACCTCATTCCAAATTCGCAAGTGTATCTTTCAAACTTTCGTTCCCGCAACGTCCTTCTTCATAATCTTGTTATTTTATATCCATCAGGAAGCTCCTTTCAACTTTTCCTCCTCTGTGTAATGACATACTTACGAATTTTATGGGTGTGCATACTTTTTGTTTTCCTTTCTTGTACTTCCTACGTCCACTAATGAATGTCCTAAAAGACAACTCATCACATGTTCTCTATAGATGATGAATTTGGAAGTATTGTGGGGCATCCTATTCATGCTCGCCTCTTCTTATGATATTTGCCTTTGACATGTCAACTGCTTTCTGTACATCGAACTCTTCCCTTCTTCCTTCTATACCAAATATCTTCCGAACTGCTTAAGTTGATTTCAAAACTGTTTTGCAAACACACATGTCACAATCGTTCCTTAGTACTTCTCCATGTAATGTGTATTATTATTCGTGGCAAACCAATTGCGTCTTTTGTGCCCTTTCCCGAAGTGGAATGTCGATGTCTAATTCGGCTTCCGTCTTAGAGCATAGATGTCGATTTAGGATATTCATTAGATACTTCATTGAAATGAAAATAAAAAAAATCTGATCCGTTGCACTCACATGACCTTCTCTACTTTTGGACTACCTATTCTTACAAACCCTTGCTCCTCTATCTTCTTTATGTTAGTCGAGACAAACATTTGCTGAAATTATCTTATTGCATATTTTCTTGTAGGTGAAAGGAGACTATAGGAATAGAGTAGGCTTAGAGCGATAGTAAACTATGTTAAAACTTTGAAATTCCGTTCTCTTTACACGGCCAAGAGATAAAAAAGTGAATAACGACCTTCCGTTTAAGATAAGTTTAAGTACCTGTTATAAAACTCACACAAATAGCAAAGAATCGCTGAAATGGTTCACTCTACGAAAACTGCTTTTGGGTATACCTTGTGTGTTTTAACGAGATCTATATTTTTTGTAAGGCAATATTTGGTTTCTTACAGTATACCAATTATACAAATTCATCAAGAATAAATGGGACTACATGAGCTATAGCCAGAAAATTCAAAATACAGATTTAATTTGCCATAAAAATATCTTAAACATATGACATTTTATTGAAAATTGTTAGAACCATTTTGAGAAATTAAACATTTGCGGGAAATTTTACAGCTAAATGGTAGTTTAGGTTGGAGGAATTTCCTTCAAAATCTTTGTGTCGCGTCCTCGAAAAATATTAAACTTAAATACCAACTTTGGTGTTTAACAAACCTTTCGTTTTCGAGTTATGCTGTTCACAGACACACAGACAGATACATATGCGCGGAACTTTTTCAAAAAAAGTTGGGGGACCTTGAAGCATATTTCCGGTGAAATTTCGGCGAAATTTTGGATGGAATACAATACTTTCGCTAGTAGAGAGAAAGAAGAAAAGGTAACAGGAATTATAAGGTGGTATATAACCTTATTTATCTAAGTATTAAAATTGATGGAATACGTGCATGGAGGAAATAAAGTAACGGGAAAGTGACAATGTCAGTTAATAAAAGATGATTGCAAAAACAACACACTTGGGGCTAAACTGTTAGAAAGAGTAGGTACTTAATACCATGAATAACAAATGTTATACGTTATTGTAATACTTCAAGTGTATAGTGAATAGGAAATCGAAGACTCAGCGCACAGATCTTTCTGCAGTGAAAAAGGTTGCTCAAATAGAAATGCGAGTAGCAAAAATATTTAATTATGAAGAAAGTTCTGAAATATCGACAAAGCTTTCTAAATCTAGATGGGATTAACAAGTCTCTAAAGGATAGAAGATGGATAATTAGCATTAAAAGTACACTCTAATCTAATGAGTTAGGAATTAGGAGGGAGAATAAAATGAGAACCTTAAGTATCTTTTTAATTTACTTCATTGAACAAGAGTGAAACACCAGTGTATTATTACTCTCTCTCTCTCTCTCTCTCTCTCTCTCTACTACGTATTTAAATAGGGGAAGTATTGTTTCGACCCAAAATTTCAATGTGACACTGTGAATAATAATATTTATTCATTAAATCTGCAGGATTTTTAGACTTGTTTAATGAATGAGTGGCTAGAGCTAAATTTCAACTGACAAAACAATTGTAATTTATTCTAATTACGTTAATAAATAATAGTTATTCATGTAATTAATATATAATCTAACTGTATATGAGTATATGTTAAAGGACACTGGGAGTGAAATTTAAAAGTTCCACATATCTTGATAGATTCTTTTGACATTTTTACTGTGTTTGTATTTATATGATAATAGATTGTACACCAAATTTCATTCACATAAACAAGTCGTTTATGATATATAAATTATTTTATGAATTTAATAAGCACATTTTCAAAATATGACACGCGTCTACTGACTTCTCAAAATTGGTTTATATTGGCAGAATTGGTACCTACTCTAAAACATGGGTAACAATTGTATGAAGAGATATTTCAAATACGTTTGCTGATTATGCTGTACATAGTTTTTTAATAACGAAGAAAATTTAATCTTAATTTTTTTTTTCATGTTAAGGATAACATCAATATTGAATCATAGAATTGTTTAGCTATTATTTATGAATACTTTTGAAAATTTTCATTGAATTCTAAGCAAAACTCAGGCGCGACCTACATTTGGAATATGCAGAAATGTAGCTTTGAGAAAACCAGACTTCTATGCAGGAACATGTATAATGCATCAGAGGTCCCAGATGTAAGATTATGGAGCTAAGCGGATGTTTCGTTTGCTTCAACACATAAGTGTTGAAGAGCAAAATGTAATGTAATGATAAGAGTATTGAAAATATGAATTGTATTCCGCCTGACATTTTAAAGGAAGCCAAGAGTGCTGATGGTTAATTAATTCCGGAAAAATCAAGATCTTTAAGAAAGAGAATATGTAACGTTTTGTGGATGGAGGAACGAAAAATGCTTTAGTGACGATTTCAGGTTTTCTTACAGGCACGTTGAAGAAAATTGTGTTGTGACTGTGGTGATATCATTGCTATCTTGTTGCCATGGTAACCACGCCATTCATTTTCTGTTACTGGTGTATATAATATTTATACAATACTAGGATTGTATAAATACATTTATTGAATAATATATTGAGTTAATTGTTCTGAAATCGTCTTTATTTATTTCCATTGCGTGTAGGTTAATTGGTTTGAATGTGGGTCTCGTTTGTTGCAACTCATAAAAAAATTTAGACATAAGTATGCTGTTTGAAATTTCATTTGCATAACAATCCTGCCTGTGTTGAGAGTGTCCAGCGGTGATGTCACTCCAAACAAGTGTGTGCACGAGTTGGGTAAACTAGGCCAGACTGTAGAGACAGGAATAACACAAGTAAGGTCAGTGAAGCAGTGGCCACACATCTCCAAACAGATCCGACTGGTACCATACATACAGGAAAACAATTTAATGACACTAGCCAATAATTCAAAGTAGCCGACTTTTCACGAACTGCCAACCGTACAATGGGGATCAATAGTTTCTAGTTAGCCAGTAAATCAAAGTTGATTAAAGCACTTCCCATATCACAGTATAACAAATAACAAAGATTACTGTTTAACATTTCAGTCAATTGGTATCTTTATTTACTTTCTCAACTACGTATAGTAAGTAGAAGTATTGTATTCGACCCAAAATTTCGATGTCGAGATTTTACCGGAAATATATGTTTTGAGGCCCCCTGAATCAAGAAGAAAACATTTTTAGAAAAAGCTTCGCGTGTGTGTATCTACATGTCTGGTGTATGTCTGTGAACAACATAATTCAAAAACGAATAAATCAGTAAAAAGAATAGGCATTTAACTTTAATATCTTTGAAGTATGCAACACGAAAATATTGAGCTATCCTTTATATTGAAAATTTTTCGAATAGTTTAATTCTCTCAAAAGTGGCTCAAACCATTTTGATTAATATTCCCTATTTTTATGTACTTTTGGCAAACGAACTTTATGTATATTTTTAATTATTTGACTATAGTCCATGTAGTCCTGTTTACTCTTTTTGACTTTGCATAACTGGTCAACCGTAAGAGCTAGACAAAATCTTACTGCACAAAAATTTAGATCCCGTTAAAACACACAATTTACATCCATTTCTTTGTGGAAAGAACCATTCCGGAGATATTCGTTGTTATTTGTCAGAATTTTCCAGTACTTATACCTTTCTCGAATGGGAGATCATTATTCATATTTTGCTCCTTGGACATACAAAGAATAGAATTTCAAAGCCATCGCATGGCGACTAGCTTTAAAAGATTTGACTATCACTTAAAGGCTATTGTATTCCCGTATTCCCCTGGCACCTATAAGAAAATCAGCAATAAGATAATTCCTGTAAATTCATATCTTTAATAACATGTAGTAGATAGAGGAACAAGCGTTTATAAAAATAGTGTGTACAAGAGTGAGTAGAGAAAGTCATGCGAGTGCAACACATCAGAATTTTTATACACACTTTCACAAGAGAAAGACACGAAAACTCCAAGTCTGAGACTGTGGTCCGCAGGAATCGAATTCGGGACCTACAAATGCGAGTCACACACGTTGTCGCGGCGACACACACACACGTTTGATCTTCCCTTTCTCCCTTCAGAAGAAATCGCTTGAAAAAGGCACAGTGGAATTAAACGGAAGCTAAAAGGAAAAAGAATTTAAAAAAAAAAAAAAAAAAAAAAAACGACAGCGAAAGAAAAAGAAGAGAATGAAACATGTCCCTCGTCCAGAAATCCAACAAAAATATTACAAAAGTTATACATTTTAATACAGGTTGTAATTTTTAACGTACAAATAATACATAGAGACACGCATGAACCAGCTAATATTAATTTTTTATGAATTTCAATAAGTAGGTACTTTATATTTAAACTCACGATTGCACTACAAACTCGCATGCTTCAACTTGGTGAAGAAAGGAATTTCAAAATCAGGAAGACTACCATGAATGCTAGCGTTTACATATATTACATTTAGTACATTAAAAAAATCTGAGGTGTTGCACTCACGTGACTTTCTCTACTCTTGTATTAACCATTCTTACAAACTCTTATTCCTCTATCTTCTTCGTGTTAGTTGAGATAAACATTTGTACAAATTATCTTATTTTTTATTTGCTTGTAGGTGCAAGGGGAATATTAGAATACAGTAGGCTTTGAGTGACAATCAAAACTTTTAAAGTTTTGAGATTCCGTTCTCTTTGCACACTTAACATATAAAAAATGCACAACGATGCTCCATTTCACGAAAGGTTTAAGTTTTCCGAAACACACACATAACAAGGAATATCTCCGAAATGGTTCACTCTACAAAAAAAGTTATTCAGACATAAATTGTGTGTTTTAGCAAGATCTACATTTTTAATTAGTAAGATTTGGTCTATCTCTTACGGTTTACCAGTTATGCAAAAAGTCATCCAGAAGAAATAGGTCTTCATGGGCTATAGCCAAAAGTACAAGATTTACATTCCCTTTGTGATACAAACATCTAGAACAGATGGCAGTTTAATCAAAATCGTTAGAGCCATTTTCAAGAAAGTAAATTTTTTCGAAACATTTTCCATGTAAAGTGTAGTTTACGTTGGAGCAATTTTCTTCAAAATGTTCGTGACGCATCCTTGAAAGACATTAAACTTAAATACCAACTTTGGGTTTTGACCGACTTTTCGACTGACCCCCCCCCCCCCCCCCCCCCACACACACACACACGGACCCTTGTAAAATCTCCACATCGAATTTTTTGGGTGGAATACAATACTTTCTCTGCTATACATAGTGGAGAAAGCAATAACATTATTTTAAAATATGCAAATTTAGTTTGTATTACATTTTTAAGCCTAATTAAGCACACCTACACAGAAAATCAACATCGAGTTAATTTTCAACATCATGCCTGTTGTGCTGTTATATAAGATAAGAAATTATCTGATTATATTTTCTCGTATTTAATTTTATCTTCTGCGTCAAGCCGAAATATTTCCATAACGTGCAAGGATTGTAGCGTTCATTGTTTTGTTTATCTTTACCAGAGAGAAAACTTTGTATGAAATATTGCTTTTCCACATGGACAGCATTATGCTTATTACTGTCGGTTAGAACAAACAACCAGAATTGTATTTGTGCTGGGCAGTCAGCCTAATAACGTGCGAGATTAAACTTAACAAACATAACAGCTGTATATTTTGGATTATCAAACCTGGTGTCAGAAAAAAAAATCTTGGCATGGAATGGCCCGAGAAACACAGGCAAAGTAAACAGACATCATCAAGTGCTCAGGTGTAGGTTTGTGACGTTTGTCGGTTAACACAACATTATATACTGAGAAGGATCTAAACAGGTTTTTAGCATAATTTGAAAACATTTACATAATTTCTTAAATATCAATTTTAAAATTAAAAGTTTATAAGTTCATGTGCTATGATCTGATGCATAGAAAATTACGAAATATGTAGAATACTAGAAATATATAGGTATATGGAATATCAAACTTTAAATAAAAGTACATTACAAAGTTTAATTCGAAATCAGAGTAAAAGACAACTAAGATGTCTACTAATAACCAAGTGCCCACAGGTTCACAATTTTCAGAGGTGTTTTCCCATTATTATCTACTGCTATTACATATATGTACTATTCTTCAAAATGGCCTAATTTTGACTATTCGCGGCTCTAGTGTTGTAACTTCCAACTTTTCCTCGGTCGTACTGTGTTCCTTTGTACTTATAGTTCATAGTTACTTGCTAATTTGGGAATTCTATTTTCGTCCGTTCTATTTCAGTGCTGTTTCTGATTTATTCTGTATTCTATTATTGTTTTGTTTAATTCTACTTTTAATTGTTGTCGTATTTGATCGGTTTACTTTTGACCAGTCTTCCATATCAACTATGACTCTAAGGAATTCAATTTTTGATGTTTGTATATTTAATTTACGTAGTGCCATCATTATCCATGATTCTGAGCCTATGTTAATATGTAGTTGTTGTTGGCTAATGCTGGATTTCTGACAATGAAGTCATTAATCCACTTGCTCTCCAATATTTTTCACTGATGGATGGGGTGCTAGAAGTGGCCGGACATATTTGAAGGTGGTCTCGATCCATTTCCTCTTGCAGATCACATAGAGGACAGAGTGGTGAAGAATATATCCCAATTCTTTTGCCAGACAATCATGTCCTGCAATCAACCTGAAGGTTGCAACTGCTGTTTTTCGAGGATACTCAGGAATCACTGTTTGAATGTTTGGTAGTTCCCATCTTTTATTCTTTGATTTTTCATAGTAATATTTTGCAATAATTTTTTTATTTTTTATGTTAATATTTCGACGGGTATTGTTTCATATAGTTTTATTATGGAATCGTTCCGTGGTTTATTCTTTAAGGTTCTTTTTAGTGTACCTGTTATTTCATTTTTTCGATATCTATTTCTGATCTCCGTGTTATTTCCGTTCGAGGAAATTAAATTTTGAGACTTTTCCAACTACGTTATTTTCTAAAGTTATTTTACACCGAACTGGATGGATGCCTTTAAATGTCCTTATTTTTATTTTATTTGCAGATATTTCTAATTACATGTTTTTTTTTATTTGATATAAATTATCTGTCATTCCTTGAAGTTCAGTTTCGTTTTTTGCTATTAATATTTCATCTGCGTATAGCATTGGTTTTACTAATCTTGTCACTTATTAATTCTCCTGTACTAGTTTATTTATTTGTTTATTTATCTATTTATTTATTTATTTATTTATTTATTTATTTATTTATTTATTTATTTATTTATTTATTTATTTATTTATTTATTTATTTATTTATTTATTTATTTATTTATTTATTTATTTATTTATTTATTTATTTATTTATTTATTTATTTATTTATTTATTTATTTATTTATTTATTTATTTATTTATTTATTTATTTATTTATTTATTTATTTATTTATTTATTTATTTATTTATTTATTTATTTATTTATTTATTTATTTATTTATTTATTTATTTATTTATTTATTTATTTATTTATTTATTTATTTATTTATTTATTTATTTATTTATTTATTTATTTATTTATTTATTTATTTATTTATTTATTTATTTATTTATTTATTTATTTATTTATTTATTTATTTATTTATTTATTTATTTATTTATTTGTCTATTTGTCTATTTGTCTATTTGTCTATTTGTCTATTTGTCTATTTGTCTATTTGTCTATTTGTCTATTTGTCTATTTGTCTATTTGTCTATTTGTCTATTTGTCTATTTGTCTATTTGTCTATTTGTCTATTTGTCTATTTGTCTATTTGTCTATTTGTCTATTTGTCTATTTGTCTATTTGTCTATTTGTCTATTTGTCTATTTGTCTATTTGTCTATTTGTCTATTTGTCTATTTGTCTATTTGTCTATTTGTCTATTTGTCTATTTGTCTATTTGTCTATTTGTCTATTTGTCTATTTGTCTATTTGTCTATTTGTCTATTTGTCTATTTGTCTATTTGTCTATTTGTCTATTTGTCTGTTTGTCTATTTGTCTATTTGTCTATTTGTCTATTTGTCTATTTGTCTATTTGTCTATTTGTCTATCTATTTATCTATTTATCTATTTATCTATCTATTTATTTATTTATTTATTTATTTATTTATTTATTTAATACTGTTTCAAGTAGGAACTTTGTTCATAGTCAAAAAAAAAATGAAGTTGTATCTCATTTGAAAACAAAACAAAAAATATTAAAACATTTAGAAGCAGTAAACTATTTTATCCACGAAGGACCAAGGCTGCACTGTATGTGAGCAGTTTCTTTTTCCTCGATGTTAATGCTTCGAAATTTTAGGTATAAACGTAAGGATAAAGATGCACATCATAGAGGAACATACAAAATCGCAGCTCAGCATCAAATGAAGACAAATGTTGCCGTTTGTGTTTCGAAAGTAACTCTTGGGAGTGAGGGAAGAAGGAGTGTCCCGAAGGGCGATCGGATCTGGTAGATGACGTGCGATGCCATGGCTGGCGTCCCTAACGTTTCCAGATTATACACATCCGATGCTGCTCAAGCCCGCCCACAAGCCCCAAAACTACATATCATAGGGGACCTGTTTAATCTGAGCAGTCCGACCGAACGCTAGGGAGGAGAGTTCCCAAAGCGCATATGCACCGGGCAGCCGCAATACACCGAAAATAGTCGCCTGGTCCTTCAACCTTCAACAGATGAAGAAAAAAACTATGGGTATAGCAAATGGACCGGAAAAATGTAGAAAAGGAACCCCCTATCATTTCCCTACTGACCATGAAAAACCACGAAAACCCCATTAGCATATTGGGCGGTCGTCCAATAGTAGCTTCGGAGATCGAACCCGACTCTTCCATAATGCAGTCATCATGAGCACTATCCATGCTGCAATGCATTTTTTTCTCACCAAGCGGCTCTTTTTACACTTACATCGTAGGCTTGCCATTCATGTAAATAAGAATACCTGTGTAACTATGTAACAAAAATCAATTCAAAGACAACGATTTTGTTCTGCCGTCGATAGAATATATTGTGCCGTTTTGTATCGGAATGTAACTGTTAACGGCAGTACCACAGGTGCCTTTCTGTTTGGTATACAACGTCAGTGGCAGAGCTTCCTTCTCTGTTGCCACTAGCATGTGTTTTCAATTGACCCAGCCCGCAATATGGAAGATAAACACCACCCTTCCTGGATAATACAGACGCTGTAAAGTGTTCGCCTCGTCACCAGATACTCACCTACCCTCATCATAAGTGCTAACAAAACATTGGTTAGTATGCAGCTTGACTACTTAACTACAAATGCATTACTATAAAGCTCAAATAATAATAATAATATTTAGAGATATGTTGTTTCCTCAGCAAAAACCTAACTAATGCAATCACATTAGTTTCTCTTCTCCAAACTATTGTTTAAAAACCTTATAATTCTATATTTTACACTTGTATCTATTCGTCAAATCACTGTACGTAATTTGTAATACATAATGATTAACTATGAACCTTGACCGAATGTCGCCCAGCCTTTTTAATATGTATAATGACGCAGCGGTTGCCCAGTGAAAAGCGCAGTTGAAAGTAGATGTTAAGTTAGGTCGAACGAACCTTAATATAATCCTGACAAAAATATCAAAGTACAATTTGATTATTTCAGCAGAGAAAACGCAAGTGATGGCTTTCACTGGTTTAAGAGTTGTAGCTTTGAAGCAGTGGTGTCATTGAGGGGAAACAGAGCGGTTCTTTTTACCTTTCCTAATTACCCTTTGCTGGTGACGTAGGAGTTATGAGGGCAAGGAGGAATGCTTAAGAAAAAAAAAAAAAATGCTGGAAGGATTTCAGTTAGGCCTTGTGACGGGACATGCTGACGCCAACACTGTTTCTAAACTAAAAGGAATGCACACGTACCGATCACCCTATGCCAGTCACCTTTCCTCTGCACGGCCCAACCCAAAGCAAGTGGAGGGGAAGGGAAGAGGTGAATGACCTGCGTTTCATATTTAACCGACTTTTTATTTTTCTTCTACGCTGTTCACAGACACACACACGCAAGCACACACATTGCGGACCTTTTTCCAGCAATACCTTTTCTCGGATTCAGGAGACATCAAAACATGTATTTCTGGTGATATCTCGATGTCAAACCATTTGGGCGGAATACAGTAATTTGCTTATTTGCCATTCGCAGTAGAGAAAGCAATAATAAAGAAAACAGTAGGGGTTGAAAGCATTACTGTTTCCTTTGTATCCATTAACAAAGTATTTGCTTAAGATAAAAGGGGATTCAATTTTAGCATCGAGACAGTACTCGAGTCAATCTTAAAGTCGGATTGACCCAGTTTTGTGCGCGTCATCTGCGAGCCAGACATTCAATCAAGCTAGTCCCTTCCTCCAGGCACTTCAGAAAATAACATTAAAAGGGGTTTCGTTGTTTTTAGCAGGGCAACTTGCTTGCTTCTCCCGCAGATAGCGTTGCTGTCGGAAACGTCAAAGCTAGAAATGCGTCGCGTCAGCAGCCGGAAGTGATGTAGCCGTCCTTCCAGTCTGCTGTGCAACCAATGATATTCTGTTCCAGCCACCTGTACACCAAGTTCAAGGACTGTGATGATATTGATTATTAGCAGAATAGATACCAGGTGCTACAACCAGGGCTTGAGGTTTCCCCCATCCCCTTCTCTTTCTTCTCTCTAAAGAAGAGAAATCCTTTACATCACTGCATTTGATCCTTCACTAGACAGCATGTACACGTGGCGCTGCGCATACGTCTACAAGGTCGATGAGCAAATGCTCACCGTGCATAACCGGTTTCCTCTTTCTTCTTCTGAATCTTTTAACCTTCTAATGCATTGACAATAAACATGAGTATCAAGAGCAGGGCCCGGATGTTTATGGCCTAAAAATGTTAGAAATATGGAAGTTCTTATGACCGAAAAAAATTTGAAAATATGAGGATAAATATGGCCTAAACTTTTTTTGGAGTCCATTTTCGAAATCTTCAAAAATTCAATGCTGTTTAAATTAACCTTATATTGAAAATCTACTTTAAAGGTCTAGCACACTCAATAATAAATCAATAAGACCTATTAATGTTAGTATTTCATTTTGAATTTGTGTAATTTCTGATCCAGAGCTAAACCTCAGCTCTGCACAGATTGAAATAAATGTCACATTTCAAAGGGTGATCGGAAACAAGAATTGCAATAGCAAGTTACATATATTTAAAAGTTTTCAAAACGGAACGATTACATTTCTGGGAATTCCAATTATGGAAGCAGTTGACCTTGGCAGAAAACCTGACCACAATAATATTAAACTGTCTGTGTTTTCCTTGCATGTTACTTCATATACCTTCTATAAAGTACCCTTACCCTCCAAATTCGCGAAAACGTACATTTCTAAGAAAGATAAGTGTAAGAAATATTACAGACAAGAATTAGATGTGAAAAATCTGTTTTTGGGACGACTGCAAACACATGCGAAACGAGACTAGAAATATAAAAATATGAGAAGCAATTCCAGCAATAGGAAGCAATTTGAGCTTTAATTAATCGATTTTGGCCATGGCGATAATGATGTGTGAACTGAAACAAGAGTTACTTTTTCGCTAAATGTGGCTTTTTGCTTGGTTTCATCACTCAAACGCTGCAACAAGTTCCCGTAATACTCGCCACTGATTGCTTTTCCTGTTTGGACATAGACATGAAAATTATCCCATGTGCATCCTAAAAAACTGACACCACCAGCTTGGCTGCAGATGGAACTGTCTTTGCTTTCTCTAGGGCTGATTCTCCCCTTTCAATCCACTGTTTCGACTGTTCCTTTACCTTAGGTGTAAAGTAATGGATCCATGTTTTATCCATAGTTATGAATCAGCAGAAAAACTCAGCTTTATTGCGGTGAAACATCGTGAGACATTCGTGTGAAGCATTGTGAGCAAATTCGGCATCCACCTTGCGCACAGCTTTCTCATGTCCAAATTTTCAGTCAGTATGCAATATATGCCTACATGCTTACTGGTAAGAATAGGAATAGCCTAAATAATGATAATCCCTCCCCAAAAAGCCTCCACCAAAGGTAGGGTTTGTTTAGATATGTGGTTCATATTTGAACTCGATATGTGGGGCTTGGAGTATTTGCATTACTTAGTTTAGCTCTGCATTAATAGATTGTTTATCGTTACATTTCTGAGTCTATTTTCTTTTTAATGCATTTTCAACACGTGGTAATCGGTTTTCGTGTCTCATAACAGGTTATTACACTGATCACTGATCCTGACTGGTTATATGCACTGTTGCTTCGTGCACTTCTCTGTCTCTAATGGCCCGAGACCAAAGACTTTGGGTGTTTCTATTATCTCATCTTACTCTCAGTCGTCCGTTCCTTGAAACCCATGTTGTTATGATGTCCTGTGCACCCTGTTCATCACTGTTTTAATGACCTGCTGTGAACGCAATCTGTTATTTGTTCTTATTTCTGTATTCTTATATGGACTTCTGATATGGAGTTCCGGCTCAACCGAGGTCCCGCTTTACGAAGTGTGCCACGGAAAATCAAGAAAGTTTGCCCATGGAGCAGCCTTGCGCAGCTATCTCAACGATTGACAGATAAAACAATCACCGAGAACGATGTAGCCGAGTGTATCGACGCAGACGAACAATTGAAAGTGTCTCATGAGAAGATAGCAGACAGTGAATATAGAGGCTGAAGCAAGTGAAAGTGAGAATAAGGACATTGAAACGGAGAATAAGAAAATTACAGCGAAGGAATGCGAAGTTATAGAAAATACCATCGTACTTCAACAGACCTTCTACTGCTACGACAATGCAGAGTGTGCAATTTTCACAATCTAGGTGGACAAAAAACAATTTATGACTTCTTTAAACTGACAGATCTGAGTAGCATAAGCTGATTAGGACTGTCTTATGGATGTAGCGAGGTATGCAGTTTATTGTAGCGATAGAAATGAGATTCAACATGTTCACCACTGAATGGACTCCTTCAAAATGTTCACAATAGATCTTCACAGCTTCTGTTTTGTAAGTACTAGCTCAGAAGGCAAAGGGACATGTTGGAGATGACTTTTGTAGCACTGAATTCTGTGCGGTGCTTTCATGAAGACACAGGCAAAATTACTTCTTACTACTTCAGCAACATGTTGCAGTGCATGGTGAAGTGAAGTATGCACATCCGGGTAGAAAACCTTAAGGGCAGTAGCAGCTTTAATCATGTAGTACGTAACGGCATCTGAATATATAATTAAAACCTTTTCCTCTCTCTCTCTCTCTCTCTCTCTCTCTCTCTCTCTCTCTCTCTCTCTCTCACACACACACACACACACACACACACACACACACACACACACACACACACACACACCCTCTGGCCACAGAATCTTCATACCATCATTTACGAATCTTATAATTGTAGAATGATGTGTTTGTTCTAACACCTTGCAACACATTAGAAATGGTTTTGCTGCACCTTCGGAATCTAGTTTTCCTACTACTAAATTTGTTATGTACCGATCGACCCATGTCATCTGTAGTTTCCTCGACGGCAAACCAAATACAGGAGTCCCCATTTTAATTCCCTGTATGAGCAACTGCTTCTGCATAACATACATGAAGATACTGTTTCCTTAGAGTAGATTCGTGAGGAATAACTTTCCTGCAATATGTTTTTTACAAAGGAGCGAAATTGACGAATTTGAAGTTTATGTCATGGAATATTAGCTGCAACCATTGCACTGCACAGGTCTTTAAAAAATCATTTCCGGACGGTTCCTGTTGCATTTGTGTCAACAGAACTTGCTTTCTAGAGGACTGTAGGTGTTTGTTGCGTATGTGAAGAACACTTTTGATGTATTGTTCCAATTGAGATTTCATGGAACAGCCAATTCTTTTACTGCATGCTTGACAGACTATTACTTCTTCGGTTGCAAAGGCATTATCTAATTTCACCCATGAATACAACTTGCAGGATAGCGAGGACGCAACTGGTGCCACTTTACTAAGACTTGCAAGAAACTAACTGTAGTATTATCGCCTCGGTATATTGATAGTTGTCCAGCGGCTCACTTTGTTTCCTCGCAGCTATTAGATTACAAGATGCCGACTACCGCGACAATGGTAACAGTGTTAGCAATCAATTTCTCCAGTCCTTGTAAATGATCAAAGCGCTACGAGAAACGTGACACTGGAGGTCAACATTATCGAGTGGCACCTGCTTTGATATAAACGGACAACAATCAGAACGAGGCGAGGTGGTTATTATCGCATTCTTAATTTAACTTGCATCCTATTTCGCAGATTAATTTTTGTTACTTTCAGCAAAACTTGTGAAAACAGTAGTTTATAATGTGACTACAAATTTTTTTTAAAAGTAACAACATTGTTGCGAAACCCAGAAAATATGTACGTTTTATGTGACATCGTTAAAATATGTAGAAATGTGCAAACTGTAAAAAGAAATGTAAAATAAGAATTTGTAAGAGAGTCCCAAATGACGTAATTCGCCAACACTTTTACTTCTCATTGAAATATGCAGGAATTAAAATCTCCATGGATGTAGTTTGGAAGATTGTTGCAGCATGCAAAACTGTAGACTGCATGAAAGTTGCTTTGTAGTGCTGATTTATGGTTATGTATTACGTATATTTCAATTACAGTGTTGGTTTAGGGTTTCTTATTTTTCATATTTCGTCTCCCGTTGTGGATATCCCGCTGTGAAATCCAGTAAAGTGCTAAGTAATATCCTGTTGCAAACTGAGAAAACAAAAACTTTTAGTGAAAACAAAAGCAAACTTCCACCCTAAAGTAATTAATTATTCTAAATGGAAGAATTTTTGCACCAGCCATACAGTGCATGTTTTGTCTAGGCGTATAATATTGCGTACATGGTACAGTGTGAAAAGCAGTGCAAAAACGATTTGAGTGAATTCAATGTCAGCAGGTCTGTTTCCTTTAAGTAGCATGCTGCTTGTAGTTTTTTCTACCTTCTTTGTAAGTTTAGATGTTAAAGGAAGCTTATAAACCCCAATTATAAGGGAAGCAACTGAGCAAATGCGTTTACAAAAGCTCAGAAAAATGTTTTGTATAGTATTAGCCGAGTGAAGAAAGCTCGAAAATTCGAAATGGTGAGAAATTATAGCTCGATTGGGATACTGATTTTTTTCACAGTAACATATTTTTAAACAGTGTGTGACCAGCTTCTTGAGGTATGCAGGCAAAATTCCCTTCACTTGCATTAAAAATATGCGTCATTTTCTGTAAGGGAAATGTTTTCTTCTACTGAAAAATTCATACTGGATTTCAGTGTAAATACATTATTCGAAACTCCCAAAACCTCCCTCCAAAAAAATTAAAAAACGGCGTCTGTGTGAGCGTAAACACCATAAATCAAAAACGAAAAGTTGCTTAAATACCAAACTTGGTATTTTAGTTCAGCTGCTTCCAAGGATCCAATACAAAGATTTTCACTAAAATCCCTTCCCAGACTACCTTTTATATGGAACATTTTGCGGAAAGTTCTGTTTTCTCAAAAAGGGCTCTAAAGATTGGATTAAAACACCTTTAAAGATATGTTCACGACAAATGAAATGTATAGGTATATTATATTTTTTGGCAATGCCTTAAAGTCTTCTTCATTTTGGTTAGCTTTTGCATAACCGGTAAATCGTAAGAAATAAATATCAGTAAAAAAAGTAAATATTGTTAGAATAACGAATTTAGGTCAAATACATTAGCGAACCATTTCTGAAATAGTCCTTGTTGTATTTGAGTGTTTCGATTTGTGAAATAGGAAATCATTTAATTGAGGCCCTGGACATATAAAAAAATAGAATGTGAAAACCATCACATAGTAACCGGATCTTAAATGATTTGACTATCACATAAGCCAACTGTATTTCCATATTATCATATTATAGATAAGGACATATGTAATAAGAAGAAGTGTTTTAAGGAATATGCTGTACACGAGTAATCAGATAAAGTCATATGAGTGTAGACATCAGATTTCTTAAATGGAATTATACCACTCCCACACATAAATGAAGTTTCAGATTGTCTCTACCGATAAAAGAATATTATTTGGTCTTTGTCTGACCTTGTATCTAATACCAGTGAAGATTGCTGTTGGGAGCTGTGTATTATTCTATTTCCCACTTCAAATTGTTAACGGATTGTGACAGGCAATTGTTTCTCCATCTCGTTTGCTCGAAGCTTTATTTGTCTCATTGGCCTGGAAGAAGTTGAGCGCCAGGGCGGCGCCGATCCCATGTTTTTCCAAAATAAAAAGAATGGGAAGAAAGGACGGAAACTTTTGCCGCCACACACCTCCGCCAGATGTCGGGACATGTCCAAGCCTCCTTCACACCACAACGCTAATACCTGAGCATAAAGGGAAACTGAAAGCAATGTTGTAATTATTAAAGCTATACATTTAAGATTTTGAGTCGATACTTCTACAATTTTAGAAGTACATTTAAGTTCATGTTTAACATTGATTTATATACATTTCAGTGATTAAAATCAAACTGTTCTTCCTCCGTCGATATCAAACTGTGTGTCATTTTTAGGATTAAAGCACTAATAAAAATCCAAAGAACATTTTTTTAAAAGAATAACTGTTTTAAAAAAAATCTTATAAGGTGGTAAAATCACTATGATGCAAATCTATTTTTTAAAATTGAAATGTATTCCTTCCTTTAATATAAATTTAAACTCAAACCTCTGTAACAAACAAAAAACATAACAAAACGAAACTAATTAAATATCTGTTAATGCCTTAAGAAAACTTTCAAACTGGGAAATTCAGCAGGCATTACGCTAAATTACCTATAGAATTGAAAATGACATCAACATTCCAATATGACACAAAGGATGCGACACGAAGATTTTGAAGAAAATTGCTCCACCCTAATCTACCCTTTACAATCAACATTTTTCGAAAATTTTTATTTTCTTGAAAATGGCTGTAACGATTTTGTTTAAAATGCCATATGTTTGAGATATTTTTATGACAAATGAAATGTATATCTTGAATTTTCTGGCTATAGCCCATGAAGTCCTATTTACTCGAGATGACTTTTGCATAACCGGTAAACCGTAAGAGGTAGACTAAATCTTACTATACAAAAAATGTAGATCTTGCTAAAACTCACAATTTATGTCTAAATCATTTTTAGAGCGAAACATTTCGGAGATATTCCTTGTTATTTTAGTGAGTTTTGGAAAGCCTATACTTCTGTCAAATGGAACATCGTTATTCATTTTGTATATGTTAACGCTGCAAAGAGAATGGAATTTGAAAACTTTAAAGGATTTGACTATCGCTCAAAGCCTACTGTATTCCCAGATTCCCCTTGCACCTATAAGGAAATAAGAAATAAGATAATTTCTGCAAATGTTTATCTGTATTAACACGAACAAGATAGAGGAATAAGAGATTGTAAGAATGGTTAGTACAAGAGTAGAGAAAGTCATGTGAGTACAACACATCAGATTTTTTCTTTTTGTTTCTGTTTACAAGACGAATGTTTTATTTTAAACCATTAAAACGTTATACGTATTCGTGGTGGACGAAGCGCCTTCTGGGCAGGTTTTCTCCGGGTTCTCCGGTTTCCCTCGCCATTCATTCCACCAATTGCTCCATTATCGCTCTTCCAATCATCCATTTCTCCTGCATTTCGTGTCATCCTCTTACTCACTATCATATCTGGTGCTTGGCTGACCACCCGCTTCCAGGTCTTCACTCTGTCTGGTCCAGAGGTCCCTCTGCTCCCCGACAGGCGTCTGACCCTAGGCTGACTTGTAAGTCCTAGGGGGTTTAAGTCCTACATAAGGGGAGGGTAATCACGGAAAGAGAGAAAGAAAGCGTTACAAGTTATACCAAAGACAATATTCTGCTAGCTAAAAATTCATTTCATATTGAGTATGTAAGTCATAAACCCATATGAGGTTGCAAAACATGGAGGTAAATTATCTTTTACATAAACAACCACATTAAAAATAAAATTTATGTTTCTTAGAACCATTTTTACTCCACCCCCCCCCCCCTCCCTCCTAGCCGTTAACACAATGATTTAAAGGTTCTACTAGTTATATTTCTGAAGAAGATCAATCATCATATTTTGATGAACATTTGGATTAAGATGTTCAACGTTTTTACCACTGACTTTCGAAAACGTGTCGATATTTCAGATTTTTCTTTACAAAACTGTAGAAATGTAATCTGTTGACAATACCTCATATCCCGGTTTCTAATCGGAATTTTGTAGCTCGTACTTAAAATTCTCACATATTTCCTAGTAGAAAATACAAGTATGCCTGTAGCGTGCAAAATGTTTTGAGGAACTTATTTTTTCTAATGTTAAATTCTGATTCATGTTCTTCGAGTGTGACTGTACCTTTTCTATCTTGTTAATTTTATATAAGACATTACAAGGTACCTACTCGTCCCTTGAGTTTGTTTTCCGACTTATTTCCCAGGACTTTCCGCAGGCCGCTCTTGTAAGCTCCAACAGGATGAGAAAACACAACTCCAGGCTTTTTTGTTTTATCCCTTTTCACCTCGTTCTCACTTTGGACTCTTCACTCCAAGGCACACCATGTTTTTGTTGTCAGAGAAAACGGAAAGTTCTTGAGAAATATAGCAGCTTCCCGCTTCTCCAACAACTTCTTGCGCCAGGCATTATCGTTCGTACAAGCATCTTCATTTCGCTAAAATGGTTTATGTGTACTCAACAATGTCCCGGTTATCTATAAGGAATCTCAGGCCACCGAGAGCAAAGCTGGTTAAAACCTCGAAATGTATGGAATTTGGACATATTTACATTATAGCGGTGTTACTTTGAAATAATGTTGACCTAACATACTTGACTACATATGAAACGCTTCTTCTAATTCCTAAACCAGTTTAGAGAGCTCAAACACCTCAAAGGAGGTAATTCGAATAGCCATATTCCTCGAGGCTAAGTGAAGTAGAGTGGCCGTACATTCAAAGCCGAACGTCATGAGCTGGAATCCCAGCGACTGTGGTTAAATGTGCCTTTGATAAGGGACGAAGAGGGTCCATTTAAAACAGACGCGTTATGGCACGCGTGGTTGATAACAGGGTTACATTTAACTGTGGTTGCATAGATTTTACTTAATGTTAAACAAAATAAAACTAAACAAAAACAGAAATACAAGAATAATACTGGATCAAACTAATACATTTATGATATAAAACAGCTACGAGCACATTAACATGCCAATGTAGTATGAAAATAACAACATATTCTAAACGGTAAGACATTTATTGCCAAATGGTACCATTATGCATTACACTGCAGTACGAATTTGACATGTTAGATTTCCATAACTGTTTTTGTTCATTATTTTACAAACCAGTCCTACTATAAGCTTTTCTTCCAAATGCTTCATTTTACTGTTTAGTAATGTTTTCCATATTTTAATAATTAGAAGTTTAGAATGTGCAGAATTGCACGTAACTAGGTATATTCTAATGAAGTAATGTTCTGTCATGTTAAAAACACCTAATTGAGAACGAAAAGAACTCCATATGGTATTTCCAGAAAAGTCAACGTATATGCTTTGTTATGAAAATATGCTTAATTAATTAAACTGGTTAAGAGCAATTATTGAAAACAAAATCTGATGAATTTCTCTACTCTTCTACTAACTATGCTTACAAACTCTTATTCCTATACCTTGTTCCACTCTTAGATGACAGTATGGAGTTAAATGGGATATATCTGTCTCTAGCTAGCGCATACAAGGTGCCATTAGCCTCGTCCTTTTCTACCCTCACGCTGTTGCCAGGTTCCTAATAGCAAGGTATAAATATTCAGTTGTTATAAATTTCAGGTTTGAACATATTATCCTACGCAGAATTTTTTTCTGTATTGGTTTATATCCTTTTTAGAGTCATTATACATTTCTATAGGCCCATATTTCTTAAAAAAAACATTTTTTTCAATAGAAGTCCGATATGTACTGTTTTAATACTCATCACGCACTAACTAGCAAACTAACTGCTAGAATGCGTCTATATTTTGTTCTTAGGTAGAGAAAACTATAGTGCTACTACCTGCCCACTTTGAATTCTCTATGTCTACTCAGTTAAGTGTTACAATTTTTTAAATTAAATGTTTTCGCAAAATTTTATATCTGTGCACTGCAAAAGTTACGCAGTGTGAAACTTTTTTGTTATTGAGTTTACATCGGGGAACCAGCGAGAGCAAATGTTGACGAGGATTGGAGAAGGTTTTTAAAATAAACCAAAAGGCTGTAACTTCTTTCTTTCATCGAGTAGGGCAAACAAAAGGTATTCATCTATTCAGCGTATTCTCGCGCCATGCCTGACACAGAAGATAGTATAAGGAGCAGCACTAGCATTAGTTCGAAAGAAGTCGTGTCTGTAACTGTGTGGAATCTATGAGCTATTATCGCGTTATTTGTTTAATAGTTTCGTAAATATTTGTAGTTATGGAGGGGAAAGCTAGGAAGAGACGATATATTGGTAAATTAAGAAGTAAGGAACGCCAAATAATTATGAAGGTGTTAGATTATTTTTGAAGTAAAATGCGTGTAAGTAAGGCAGTAAAAGAAACAACTAAGGCTATCGGGTGTTCAGAAGCAGTAGTGTATAGGATTAAAAAGGAAGTAATGAAAGGACCTCTAAGAACGCCATCGAAAAGGAAAGCAAAAAGGGCGGGGAAAAAAGAAGTATATACTGAATAGTGCAATGTGGAGAGCGGTGAATTGTTCATTCTTTACTGTTTGCAAATATTCAACCCACGCTGAATATAATTTTGTCACGGTTCAACAGTGATGAGACCCTACCAACTTTCTCAAGGGCCACTCTTAGTCGGTTCTTA
Organism: Tenodera sinensis; assembly: GCA_030765045.1. Lineage (NCBI taxonomy): Eukaryota > Metazoa > Arthropoda > Insecta > Mantodea > Mantidae > Tenodera > Tenodera sinensis. The sequence goes on from CM060969.1 coordinate 78,533,299, forward strand.
CATGATTTGGGGTCCGAATATGAAAGAAAGGGTAACAAGTGCATATTAATAGAAACAGACGATATCATCAGATGGCGACATAAATATCTAAACGACGTAAAAAGGTTTAGGGACCAGGGGAAATCAATTGTTTATACAGACGAGTCATTTGTAAGTTTAGGTCATACAGTAACAAAGGCATGGAGGGATACCAAAGTTAAAAGTGCCCGTCTCGTCAAGCAGCAATTGAAGGACTAAGTGCAGGACTCCGGCCACCTCGAGTCGCTCGCGGAGAAAGATTTCGCAACCAGTACATGTTGCAACACTGCTCTCCATTTAACGTGTACTGACTTCTACGGGTGGAATGCGCTTTATATATTCATGTTAATACAGATAAAACGTTCGAAGAAATTTTTTTATTACTTATTTCCTTGTAGGTACGAGGATAACATCGGAATACAGTAGGCTTTGAGCGATAGTCAAATCTGTTAAAGCTTCCAAAGTCCGTTCTATTGGCACGGTTAACACATAAAAAATGAATGGCTATCCTCCATTTGACAGAAACAGAAGTTTTCCAAAACTTACACAAATAGGAAGGAATGTTTCCGAAATGGTTCACTGTACAAAATAAATTATTAAGACATAAAGTGTGTGTTTTAGCAAGATCCACATTTCTTGTAGAGTAAGATTTGGTCTATCTCTTATGGCTTAACACTTATGCAAAAGTTATCCAGAGTAAATACGACTAAAGAGGCCATAGGCAGAAAATTTAATATATACATTTCATTTGTCATAACAATATCTCAAACATGACATTTTAATCAAAACCGTTAGTACCATTTACAGGAAAACCAAAATTTTCGAAAAAATTTCCCTGTAGAGGGTAGTTTAGCGTGGAGAAATTTTCTTCAAAATCTTCGTGTCGCATCCTTGAAAGACATTAAACTTAAATACCAACTTTGATTTTTAATCGACATTTCGTTTTTAAGTTATGCTATCCACAGACTCACAGACACACACAGGGTGCCGTGAAATCTCGACATCGAATTTTTGGGTGGAATACAATACTTCCTCTACTTTACTAAACGTAGTAGAGAAAGTAAAAATTCTTTTGCAACTAAAGAGTAGTTTGCATTGTAGTTATTGGATTCACGTAGTCTCAAAACGCGTATTTTCAGTGAAATTTTGGTATCGTCTTAAGCTGAAATATAAAACGGAATGAGTACACACAAATTAAAAATTTCTCCACGTCCTTTCTGCCCTTTTCCCCTTCTTTCCTCGACACTAACTTCTTGGCTTCTTCTAACCTTATAAAAACACAAAAGGGAAAATAAAGCAAAACTGAGGAATGCTTTCATACCGTGAGAAAAGGCTTAAAGAGGAAACACTACTAAAACAGAATGCTGAACGTCCAATTGAAGCATGCAGGAATTTGCTAGAAGGCACAACTTTTTCTCCCCTGTGTTTTTAATAAAATCACGCTATGGATTTCTCTCTATCGCAGCGAATTCATATACGCAGAGCAACATATGTTCACAACTTTGAGGGGAATTGTTAGTCGCCATTGTATTTCTCTGGCATGCAAAATAAACAGCGTGGCAGTCTGTCGTGCACAAAAATTCAAGTTTAAAATGTAAAGTGGTTCTCTCTCCCACTCTTTTACGTTCATTACTTGCATGTGGCGTATATATTTCGGTACATGTTCTGCAAGAAGAAAGAAAGCGTTGTGAAAATATTCTCTGCTTTTTGTTGTGCTGAAAATTTCTTTTTCTTCTTACTTTCATTACTGCTTACGTTTAGTAAGTGGAGGAAGTGCAAGACTTCACCTGAAGTATTTTTGAGACTCCCTTAACTTTAAGGGGAGTCAGAATGGTGAATTTTGTTATCTTTTTGCAAATTCAGGTTTTACTTCCATATATGAATGGATATTTCTCATCTTTCACTATTACATAACTACCAATAACACAATTTATTCCCATCTTTTGGAGTTGCTTATTTTAAAACTTCCCCTTATAATTAATACTTAGTTTTATATACAGGTGTTTTTTGTTGCGGTGCTTCGTTTAAGCGCTAGACGAGTTAATGTCATATATGACTGCCTCACACCCAGTTTAAGTATTTTAAATATTTATCAACAACGCCAATTAGTATTGCATTTATTTCAGTAAGGCACACAATCTTAATCCAAGAAACAATCACAAAACACAAACAAAACACAAATATATCATTGGTTACAGTTAATCTGTATTAATTACAGTTAAGAGTGCATCGACGTGCCCTATTCTGCCGTACTCTCGCAAAGACACCAGCCATTTCTCTGGTTTAAACGTTTGTCGGTATAATTATGAAGCACCGCAACAAAAACTTTTCTTAACAAAAAGTGTTTAAAATAGTATTATATATCAGCTCCCAAAGTTTGTCAGTCTAATTTTGGGACACCTGTACAATGGGGAAGTGTATTCTTACTTTTAACTTTCAACTTTCATTCTGCCACCAATATTTTTTAAGCTAAATTCTACTAATTCTAAACCTTGATCAACTAGTTCCTATAGTAAGCTCTCTATCCTCTTCTGTAGTATTTTTGCTCTTCCTGAATCTAACTCTAAAAAATATTCCAAACTTTTCTTCCCTAAAATCCATTTTTCAATCTCTGGTGAACCACACTTAGACCATTCTAATTTGCAAATTATAATCCCCTTCTGAATCTGACTCTTTACATTACTTCCATATGAATATTTCTGATCTTCCGCTCATTTTGGTGTAAATTTCATTGAAGTACGTTCGATCGTTTACTAACACAGAGGGAGGGCATTTCAACTACCCTTTAAAAATTTTAAAAAATGTTGGTGTGTGTATCTGTATGGGTATGTGTATATGCTTGTTTGTGTTGGTGTGTACAGAATAATATAAACGAAAGGTCCATTAAATATAAAACTTGATATTTAGGTATGTCTGATTTTTGCTTTCATGAAATCTTTTAGTATTATAACAAACACGTTACTGGCGTCTTGCAGGGTAAGATGGTTAAAGGGGCTGTCTTCTCTAGGTTCATCGTCAAAGCCTCCCATTAGATTAGCCCTAAAGGGAGGGCTGCCTCTTCCGCTCATCTTCGACCATTGAGGACATTCTCCTTATTTCCCCGGAGATGGGGCTTCATATATTGTCAACAATTGTCACTTAGAACTACATTAACAAGTTAATTAGTTCGATATTTATAATTTGAAGCCAGAGTATTTTTTGAGAGAACCTAATTTGAGTTACAAGAGTTAAAGAATGATTTTATAATTATTATTTGCGTTTCTGTCTATATTAAAACACTGTTTTAAACTGATAAGTTCTCGCGTTTGTTGTCAATATTAATACTACAGTTTAGCTGATGATGGCACCAAACAGTTATTTTTCGTGTACTGCACAAACCACACACAAATAATTGAATTTCTCCAGAATGCTGCACCAGAGTTTTTGATTAAATAGCATACCTTTAAGATATTATGATGACAAACTAAGTGCATATGTTGAAATTTCTCGGAACATCTTGTAAAGTCCTCTTGATTCTGAATGACATTTGCATAATTAGTAAATCGTAAGAGAGACAAAATCCTAATACATATAAAATGTAGATTTTGTTATAGCATGTAATTTGTCATATAAAATCTTTTTTCCAGGGTTGACTTTTCGAATACGTTTACCTTTGTCGTTTGGGAGCTTGTTCTGTCCTCATCGGCATGCAAAGATCATGAAATTTCAAAATCGTCGCATAGCAACGCGGTCTTTAAACAGCTGAATATCGATTTACCTAGTGAATCGTACTTTGAAATGGGTAGTAGTGAATTGAAAGTATATCTGAATTGTCAAGAACTATACGCTATATTTCACTTGAGAAAAAAGAAACTTAGAAATAAGCCACACAAGAGCAGAAATTCGTTTGGATAACTAAATTATCCAATAGGAAAGTAGCTTTAATTATTTTGGATTATCACATACATATTAACAACAGGGATCTGCAAAATAATTCTAAATAATATGTGGTGTACTGAAAAGAACGTTTGAAATTGCCATAAAGCGACAATATTGAAAGTTTATAAAGAGATGCGGTTCCAACATTGACCTGTGGATGTGAGCGTTAGGTGCTGAACACCTCACCAGAAGATAGAAGTGCCGAGATGAGATTTGTAAAAGCAGACTCTTGGACAAAAAAATGAAGACGCCAGAAGAGTAAATGAAATAATAACGGAATACAGAAGAAAATATCAAGATTATGTAAGCTAAATGGTTGATTGATTGACTGACTGACTGACTGACTGACTGACTGACTGACTGACTGACTGACTGACTGACTGACTGACTGAGTGAGTGAGTGAGTGAGTGAGTGAGTGAGTGAGTGAGTGAGTGAGTGAGTGAGTGAGTGAGTGAGTGAGTGAGTGAGTGAGTGAGTGAGTGAGTGAGTGAGTGAGGTAGGGAGGGAGGGGAGGTGGGTGGAAGAGAAGGAGGGAATGAATGAGTGAGTAAGGTTCAAGGGCCCAACGACAACAAGGTAATTTGGGACCCAGAATGGATGAAAATCGAACGACACACAATTACAAATCAATGGGTAGAAGGAATGTCCGCTGAGACGAATGAGATCGGCAGATCAACTTCCTTGAAGACGGAACAAGCCACAAGCCTTATGATGATGATGACGACGATGATGACGATGATAATCATGATGATATGACAAGAAGTATTCGGAAGGGTAAGTTTTGTAAATAGAGTAAGTTTGTAAGTGTAGCACATCAGATTTTGTTTCCACCTTAGTGTTCGTACTATTCCTTTCTAACTTTTTTCTCCTCATCCCTCTCCTTTTGGTCGTGTCTGTCTAACTTTACGTTTAATACCATCCAGCAAGAGAATAATTCACGCCGCTTCTAGACATTATATTCATCATTTTACTTGCAGTATGCAGAAGATTTCCAAGCCATTGTTTTCTTTGGAAGATGGACGAGCAGTAAAACAAGCACAGGGGTGTGCTTAAGTTTGAATTTACGTTCCCACCACATCGATAAAATTCTGATAGTACTCGATGTCATTCTTTACGATGGATGGGATGCGAAAGCACGTCCTTCAAAGGTTAAGGTCACTTTTATTATTCATGAGGTAACATAAAATATGAAGCATAAAAACTGTTTGATATTATAAGGTTTTTATATCATCGGGGTAAAGACGAACCTTCCCAGAGGCATGTTTATCTGCTTAAATCCGCTGATACGTTTGCGTTGAAGAACATAGGTGTACTTTGGAGCAGAATTGGGCCAGATAGGATGCGAGAGGATTTAAGTTGGAACTGAAATATGCAGCTCTTCGAGCGTCCCTTTCTAGGTATCTCCTGCATAATTCTAGCCCAGAGGTACCAGTTTGTGAACCGCTGTGTCGTTCTCCTACTTTCTCCCTCTACCACCGTGTATTTCTGGGTGGCCGGACTTTACGGAGACACAGTGCTAAAAGACACTCCGTGTTCGAAGAACAAACCCGGATTAAAACTCGTGTTCCCTCCATTAGCACAACTGTTTAGCTAATTGTTTGACAAGTTGCTTACGCCTTCCAAAAGATAGGCGAAGCCTGTCAATCACAATTGTTCTTGTTTGTATATTTACGTATATACGTACTAGCTGGAATACCTGGTATTGCCCGTGGTTTGATGGTTTATTCCTAGAACATAAAACCTAAAATTCCACTTGCTCAATAGTCTTGGCTTTCTTTGGAGGCGTCTAAAAATATATTGCAAAACACACTTATGGAGTTAATTAAAACTCTCAGGACATCATAAAGACAAATAATATATAATAAAACCACAAGGAAAGTACATGCAAAAGCATTGCTGAATACCACAGGTACCATAGTTTGTAAAACTGATTTCTCTTTAATGCAGCTGAGTGTCTTCACGTAGTCGCATTCAGGACTATTTATGGAGACAATCTCATTTGAAAGACATTACACCAGTTTAAGGGGACAAGGTAGTGATTCGTACACGATTTCAGTATTTCAAAACATAACTTTAGTTGAGGATATCTAAGCTTCTACTGCTCAGATCAAAATTTAATTTGGGATGAATATTTAGTGATTTATTTTGATTACATTGATATAAAGAACATTAAAACAATTATTTAAAATGGGCATGTAATAAGGCAAAAACTGATATTATGTTTTTGAATATATATATATAGTACTAATGGTACAAATTCCTTCTACAACATTCAAGCATATGTGTTGAAACTTTTGTAGTACACTAGGAAATGTGTATTCATAACTGTTAACCTAAATTTACTTAAATATCTCTGGCTACATTAACTTTTGAAAAAAAAAAGTAATTTTTTTTTTGCACAAATATCTTTTTTTTATTTTCTGTTTTGGATTTTTCCAATAACAATGGGTTACGTTTGTAGAGTACATGCTTCTGGAACTACTGTAAAATTTTCATTCAAATAGGTTCAGTGGTTTGAAAGAAAATGTGTCTGAGTTTGAAAAATGTCAAGTTACAGAAAACTACATTCAAAGAAAAGTGTGTCATCTCTGAAGCCCTCTTTAACCCAGCATGGCCCAGCACTCCGCCATATTTAAATGGGGTAATTTAAAGCCTTAAATGTGCCGGTACCCTTACATTATATATAATTATGAAGAGGAAGTTTTCTACTTTTTTTAAAGATTAAAAACAGAATATTGACTTTTTGAGCCCAAATCATTACCCTGTTCCCACACCAGTTTAAGTAACGTCAATGTATCTTTATTCATTCTCAGTAACCAACTTGCTCAACGTATTAAGAAAACACAGAAAGTCAAAACGAAAGAGAGATACATTTTGAATTGTGTTATTACTCCAAGACAGCACTGAGGAGATCAATGAGTATTATATGAACTCGCTGTTCGTTTTAATTTTATGAAAACACGAGTAATTATCAGGGTGAAGCATTTCCGTACTTTACCGGCACTAGGCGAGACGTAGGTTACGATCACATGGACAGTACGGGAAGTTCAGACACTGGCTATATTATGCTCCAGGATGCATAGCACAGTATAATGCGGTAGTTGAAAATATGGAACCTAACTCTGTATTAATTGTCCAATTAAAACAACACATTGCATATATTGCAACATTATGTTTATGAATAAATTTATGAATGTTATACCAGTCTGTCACGTATAATTCGGTTTTTTCTTCTGTTTTGTACCTTTTACGTAGCCCAATCTGCAATCTAATGCCTAACCTGTAACCCTACATATAATTTCAATACATGTTTATTTTCTATGTGACTACACCCGGTTTGACTAAGTGCGCATTACAAGCAGCGTTATCACTGTCCAGCATTTCGTGGATTAAGGTTCGTGTGCGCTAAACTTGAAGAGGGATGTACTGTAATGACTCGCCGTGTTAATTATTCTTATTTAAGCAATGTTCGGGCTGTTATAGTTGTAGTTCTCAAAGATATACTTGGTCTTGTGAGCATTTTTAGCCATTACACAAAATAAATAACTAATTGTGTGAAACTGACTTAACCTCGCCTTGTGTTAAAGGTTATCTGCGCCAAGTTTGGTCAAAATCAATCAAAATTCTTGTACCATTTCCTAGTAGCAGGTCGCTATTAGCTTATTCTCGTGATCACACAAAGGGCATTAAATGTCAAAGATTTCAGACAGTAACCTCGTTTTTAAAACTAAAACTAGCGCTTTTACCTCTTGTATCTTTGCTCTACCTAGAACAAAATGTGTCACGAAAGTATATATCAGTTAAACGCAATAGATGGAAGAATTAGGACATTATCTGGCGATCGTAATATAGGTCCTAAGTGTTTGTAAAAATGTGATCTACACAGAAGGGTGAAGAGAGAAAGTCGTGTGAACGCAACACATTGGTATTTTTTAGCGGCTAAGTGTTATTTCCGTAGACGTTTATAAGTTATATGATGCTTAAAGGGTAAGTGTAGAGGAGGAGGAGGAGGAGGAGGAGGAGGAGAAGGGGAAGAAGAAGAAGATGAAGAAGAAGAAGATGATGAAGATGAAGATGAAGAAGAAGAAGCAGAAGAAGAAGCAGAAGAAGAAGCAGAAGAAGAACAAGAAGAAGCAGAAGAAGAAGCAGAAGAAGAAGAAGAAGAAGAAGAAGAAGAAGAAGAAGAAGAAGAAGCAGAAGAAGAAGCAGAAGAAGAAGAAAATTGTTATGAAGTATTATATGAGTAGTCTACAAAAGGGAACGAAAATGGTAATAGATAAGGAAACATATTGAACTCTCAAACACTTTGCAGGTTATTAGTCAGGGATTGTGACCTTCTCTACTAACTCTTCCACAAAGTATTCCAAAAAATCTTGTTCTTCTTGGTATAACTTGCAGGTAAGTACACTAAAGCAAGTTGTATAAGGTTTTTAAAAAGTAAATTTTATGTCAGGGCATTGAAATCACGATCTTCGCATGACCGAGAGAAAAATGAAGAACCACCCACCACTTGAAAAGCTATAAGCATCTGAAAATTTAATTAAAAGTATTTAACAAAGAATATATTCGAAATTGTGAACACCCCTGAAGCGTGTTTTGAGTAAATTGTGCGCTTTAATAAAATCTACATTTACTGTGCACTAAGATTTTTGTATCTCCTATCAATTATACAAAATTTAGAATAATTCAGTAAGTCACAAGCTGGCTCAAGATAATTCAGGATATACACTTTATTTGCGTTGCAAATGTCTAACATGATATTTTAAATAAGTATTTAGAAGTATTTTGGAGAAACTAAAAAACAAAAACCCGTGTTTGGGGGTGAGTGGAGTTCCTTGAAAATCACATCTGTCTAAATATCAAGTTTGGTGTGTAGTAGAATCATTTCTACAAATTCCTATCTCGATTAACATGTAATAAATGGAAGAACAAGGTCTTATAAGAAACGTTTGCTTAAGAAAGATCGAGAAAGGCATGCAAAGATTTTTCTTAAGTTGTCCTTGTTATACGAACGATATTTTCACTGGAAACTCAGAAACTAATAGTGCGATTGTATTAGGAAAGGGAAACAAATAGCAAACAAATGGATAGTAAAATGCTTAAAAATTTTAGCAGAAATAGGATTACCATGCTAAGAAACAGAGGAAGAATATAAAACAGAAGACTGATGGAGTAAACAAACGTATTCCTCAGGGTAATCCCGTTATTACGTATCAAGCTTTTGGGTAGACTACAATACTGTCTGTTCTTGCTATATTAGAGAAAGTGACATGAGGCGACATGAGGCGACTAGAATAGCTGTCGTGGAAACGAACATAGTTGTATTCCGAAGTTAAATATCAGAGTTTGCTTGTGGGGCTCCAATATGGTCTCTGCGGACAGTTTAGTTCCCAAGGTAAGGTAACCAAGGAATTCCGACCACACTCTGTCCTCAGGGGAAATATCTACCAGAGGAGATATCTGTGGTCTTTAGGGATGTGTTTTGTGTGCCTATGTTGTAAGAGATATACATCTGAAGACAGTAGTCGTAGCTAGATCTGCAGATACTGTCACAGTAACCATTAACAGGAGAGTTTCATTATGTAAGTTAGTTTCAGAGACAAAATGTGCTGCAGAAAAGAATGACTGCGTTTTGTCGTTACCTTTATGTAAGGAAAAATCGTATGTGTTGCACTCGCATGACTTTCTCTACTCTTCTACTGACTATTCTTACAAACTCATTCCTCTATCCGCTTCATGTTACTTGAGAAAAACATTTGCATAAGTTATCTTAATGCATATTTTCTTGTAAGTGCAAGGAGTATATGGGAATACACTAGACTGAGCGATAGTCAAATCTTTTAAAGCTTCCAAATACCATATTCTCTTTGCGCGATGAAGAGAAAAAGGTGAATAATGACCTTCCAGAAAAGTTTAACTATTGCAAACTCACACAAATAACAAGGAATATCTCAAAAATGGTTCATTCCACAAAAAATGTATTTGACTATAACTTGTGTGTTTTAATGACATCTACATTTGTTCTAGAGTAAGATTTGGTTTATCTCTTACGGTTTACCAGTTATGTAAAGGTCATAGAAGACAAACAGGACTATATGGACTATAGCGAGAAAATTCAGAATATACATTTCATTTGCCATAAAAATATGTTAAACATATTGCATTTTAATCAAAATCGTCAGAACCATGTTTTAGAAAATCAATTTTTGTTAAACATTTTCTATGTATATGACAGGAGGAGGTGCCCCATCTTGTTGACAGTGTTTCACAGGTCAAAATGTTACGTCTTTTCAATTTAGGGATAGCAAACATTTGCAAGTTATCGTAATAATAATTTCCTACATTTGTTCTAGAGTAAGATTTGGTTTATCTCTTACGGTTTACCAGTTATGCAAAGGTCATATAAAGCAAACAGGACTATATGGACTATAGCGAGAAAATTCAGGATATACATTTCATTTGCCATAAAAATATGTTAAACATATTACATTTTAATCAAAATCGTCAGAACCATTTTTTAGAAAATCAAAATTTTTTAAACATGTTCTATGTATATGACAGGAGGAGGAGCCCCATCTTGTTGACAGTGTTTCACAGGTCAAAATGTTACGTCTTTTCAATTTTGGGATAGCAAACATTTGCAAGTTATCGTAATAATCATTTCCATTAACGGAGGCTTCTGTGAAAAAGAAGGGATTCGCTATGCTTTCTTTACATAGCAGAAAGACAATTAACCTGATATTCTTTCTCTTATATGGATCATGTTTTCTGAAAGGTATCGTGTTAGGCACCTGGCATCGTGTACCAAAGTATCGCCGGAAAAACACCGAATTTCAGTCACTAGTTTCCCGATGTCAAACCAGGCAGCCATTTTTCTTCGTTGTACTAAAATTAATGGAGTACGTGGCATCTTGTTTCTTCATTCCACGCCTTTAATAAAACAAAATAACGAGCCTTCTCTAAAGCAGCGATTCTCATTGAAGAAAAACGCTCTCTTGTGCGCTTTGTTGGGCGCATTAAATACTGAATTGGCTATACAGCACCGGAAAATGCTTCTTTTAATAAATATCTGCATCATATCCAAAAATAATGCAAATCGGTTAATTTTTCGAGTGTCCAGTTACTTATGAAGGACTCTGTATTATCATTCACTCTGTTAACTATTAGGTTCATGAGGCCGTATGGCCATCATCTGTTTTTTTAGTGTTCTGAAATGAAAATTTCCATTACACGGCAAGAAGTAACTTGTTTTGGAAATGAATGCGACCTACCAACAGATGGCTTCAGTACTCCAAATATTCTCATGCGAAGTGCACGTTAAAAGTAATGGAAGAAGAGTCTGCTACATTGCTTCCCAAGCGAGCCCGACAATTGAATACAGAATGAACATGTATGTATTCTACTCAAAAGATTGTTCTGATTCTTTCAGTTGTGTATTACTCAAGTTCTAGTTTCAAATCAGAAAGTGGTCATGTAATTCGCACAATAGTAGTGATCATAATGTGCTATTGTCACCTAGAGATGTACCTACAAAATTGATGAAAAACATGTGAGTGAATAAGCGCGTGCACTACTATTGCTTTTACACAGTAGTCTTGCCTCTTCTGCGCAGCGCTGCCTCGCAGAAAACAATCATGTTTATTAGATCGTTTCAAATATCCAAGAAATTTAACTTAGCATTCGTATGATTCGTGATTTTGTGTGTGTGTCTAATTACCATTTAGACTTACACGTCATTTTTTGTTAAACTCAACCCTACCCCCTGCGGAATTCTGTATTATTTGTTATTTATTGAAGCCAAGCGGTCGTCCTGGTCGCCGGGATCATCCTCGTAAATACTTGAAAGGAAATTTAAGGCTTGTGTCTATGCATTGTCCTCCATGTTGTTTATAACAGCGAATATTTCAAAATAAGATTGCTGCATTTATCGAGAACTATATTCTTCTGCTCCTCTTTTCCTCTTGTCTGTTATATAAACCCTAAGACAGGGGAAAAAACACGTATATTTGTCTAAGTCCAACCACTCGGCCATCCGATCACATTGAATAGTTGAGGCTCAATATGAGAAATGACAACAGAACGACGCTAAAGAAACGCATTCCGTGACTCCATAAACCGGCCGCGGAAACGACATGGACTAGGATAAATATACACTTCTAGAGTCCGCTCATTTTTGTTTTTGTTTTTTGTTTTTGTCTTAGGGTGTATATCAGGGTCCTGAGGTTCCTGGGGAGGGGGGATAATTAATGAGCTACTTGTGGGAAAAGTAGTAGTCCCGGGTTGCAAAGACTACATTCACCGACTGGGAGGGACTCCGTCCCATCCTTCAGCGCTTCACCCCATTCATGCCGCCCGTTATGGACAGAAGTAGGGGGACGCACCGGGTAAGGCGGTAAGGCTTGGCTCTGCATCGGAATGCTGCGTAATTGTGTAAACTATGTAAGTATGAATAAGTAATGTAAAGATTTATTTAAAAAATTGACTGACTCTCCACTCTTTCACAACTATACTTAGAAACTTATTCCTCTATCTTCTTCACATTAATCGAGATAAACGTTTGCAGAAATTATCTTATTGCTCATTTCCTTGGGGAATACACTAGGCTTTAAGCGATAGTCAAATGCTTTGAGTGGCCGCTATAATTATGATGACTTTAAAATTCCGTTCTCTTTGCATGATCAAGAGATAAAAAAATAATAATTCACAATGTCTATTAATATTACAAAATTCGCACAAATAACAAAGAATATCTCCGAAATGGTTCATTGCTCAAGGAAATAAAAAGATAATGACATAAACTGTGTGTTTTAACGAGATTTGCATTTGTGTATAGAAATATGTGATCTACCTCTTACGGTTTACAATTTATGAAAAAGTCATCAACATTAAGCAGCACTACATAGGCTATAGTCATAAAACTTAAAATATACATTTCAGTTGTCATACAAATACCTTAAACATATGCTGGTTTAATAAAAATCGGAGCCATTTTTTAGAAAACAAAAATTTTCTAACATTTTTCCATATAAAGGGTAGGTTGGGGTGGAGAAATTTTCTTGAAATCTTAGTGTCGCATTGTTAAAAGACACTAAACTTAAATAGCAACTTCGGTTTTTAACCGATCTCATTTTCGAGTTATGCACACACACGCTCACCACACACACATCACAATAACGGACCGTTTTCTAAACATGTTTTTTTTTTTCTTTTTTTTTTTAATATAATTATTCTGGAGGTCTCAAAGCATATATTTCCGGTAAAATCTCCGCATTGAATTTTTGGTCCAGTACAATAGTTCTACTTACTATGCGTAGTAGAGAAAGTGAAAAAGGCGTATGAATTATATTAATCGTGCTATTATGATCTTTTATACAGAAACCAACTCTGTATGCTTATGAACTTAATGTAAGATGCAACAGACAAAGGTAGGATCTTTACCATTATCTCCTGTAGAAAGATTTTCCACAGCTAGTTCTTAAAATACATGCAATGGATGGTGGAAACATTTTTATTGGAGAATGTCGAGTCAGTGCGCAAATACGTTCATGCTTTCAGTGAATCGAAAGTCTTTTGTTCCATTACGCTCATAAGTAGCTGGAATCCAGAGAGCATCAGGAAAATAGAAACTTTCAGTAACGTCTCTCCATGGATCAATGGGCGTAGTGGAAAATTCAATTCACAAGCTAAGTGCTGTGCTGGGAAAAAATAGGTGGAGCAGTGTCTGTGAATTTGAAGCTGCATAGCAGAGAAACTCCAGATATTGTACATTTGTATGCCGCATAGTCAACAACGAGGAAGATTTCTTCGTGTATTTCAGACCCTAAAATACAGAAGCGTGCAACTTCGAAAGAAAACGCAATCTCGTCGGTTCTATAGTTCCTTTTTAGCCTAGAATTGTAGTTCCTAGAACGACTGTGACTTCCAGGACTATTATAAAACAGGATTTTTGGGGGATGTATTATTTACATCCTTTCTGTCATTTTCTCTCAGCATAATTCACTCTATTGTGGCTTAACTTCCTATACCTCATATACGTATTTCGGAGTATTGTCCTAACAGTATTTCGTGCCATTTATACGTCATCTGGTGTGTGTGTGTCTATAAGAGAGAGACGGAGAGAAAGAGAGGGGGGGGGAGAGGGAGGAGAAAAAGAGATATGACTCAATGAAACTTGCAGAAGGGGACTTTGCACCTCAACCGAAAGGCGATCTTTTGTGCCTATACCGTTAATGGAGCACCACCAGGGAGGATGGATGAGGTGAATGTATCCGAAGAGCGGCCGGAACGTTGCTACGACAAAACAGAGGGCAGCGTCCCTACATTTCCCCAGTTAGAAGCAGCACGGTGAAGCCCGGCTCAGCCAGTTCCTCTCCCACTTCTTTGAGTTTGTACTCCAAAGGGGCGCGTGAAAGTCGGAAACCGGCTTCCCTCCCCCCTTCCCCGGGCATGGGGGTCCAGAAGCCAGTAGGCTGGCCTTCCAATCCTGGGGATGAGATTGCTAGAACGCATTTGTTCCCCCTGTCTACGCTGTCAACCCTGAAGGAAACCTAACGGGATTAGGGTGAAATGGAAACTCGGAGGATACGAAAATCCTTCCAAGCATTAGCTTAGGGACCCGGGAAAACCTCCGAAGAAAAAAAATGTGTCGGAAGTTTGGCTACAAGGATCCAACCTTCCGAATGCGAGCCGCAGACGTTACCGCCTGAGCCATCCCGCTCGGTTGGAGAGAGATTTCATGTTTATTAGAAAACCCAAATGATAATGAGGAGCTGATTAACACCGAGTACAAATGAGCTGGTGGTGAATTTTGAAATGTCGAAGCTATCGAAATGACCACCATATCCTAAGTAGAGCAGAGGTTACCCGTCTAATGCATAGTGTTGCCATTTGGCAACGGATATATTTAATCAAAGTTTTAGAGTAACGTAAATGTCTTTTTTATTACTTTCGCATTATATTAGCTGTTCAGAATAAAATAAAGGTACTGGTAGCTATTTATCATAAATTATATGTCATTTATACTTTTTACAAAAATCAAAATCCGTGAAATTCTAGTCTAATATAACCCCATTATCCACCTGTACCATATCACTGTTTTACGTGGATCCTCCCCATCTTTTACTACAGCCGCATTTGATTGCGGTCGCTGAGATTAAACTCACGACGTTCGGCTTTTAATACGTGAGCATTTCATTTTACAATCATGTATATTCGAATTACTTCCTTTAAGATGTCTGTAACAGAGATAGCTTGACTAGTTCAGGATTAAGAAAAATAGTGGCATATATAGGAAAATAATTCATGAAGAATAGAAGTTTAAGAAAAATTCCTGATGCTTGCCATCAGACAGCACAGACTATTCTGACACTATTTGTTTGACTAATAAAACCTCTAAATTACTTAAAAAGTAAATTCGTTGAGGTCGGGTACTTGCAACAACTTATTTGAGCTTTTTATATACACATGTCTCATAGCACTGAGAATGGGTATAAAGAAACTAAGAATATTAGGTGTCATCAGCGGGACTCTAAATGATGTGGCAGGAAGGAATCAAACAGTAATTACGCCATAATATGTGTATTAGTGTTTAATATAGATAATGTGCAATAAACACAAACACGTAAGATCGTCGAAAATGAACACTGAAGACAAATAATAAAATAGTTAGAAAAACTAATGTGAAGGAGGTTAGTACTGGTAGAACGCATAATGATAATATGCCAAAGTCGAATGAAGAGATATGGTTGAACCAAGAATGTGCCAACCAGGGTCATCCAACTCAGTAAACTATGACTTCGGAGCACCCGTATGAGTTTATTGGTACCTTTCCCAGTTTTAACGGCTTTCCACCTTCTAATGACTAGTCTTTACTGTTCTTTCTCAATTCAAACATGTAACAGTGACTTACACAGGTTAACAAAGTAATCTAAAAAGTTCTACTAAACAAAACTTAATTCATAAACTGCTGCGCACTAAGTTTCGTATAATTAAATATTAAACTCAGTTGCAAGTTCGTACTAGAACACAAACAAATATGTATTTACCTAAAACTCCGAGCCCTATTCATTATCTGAGTATGCAACTAAAACTAAAATTACGATTAGATTACTTAATTTTTGCCACTTTTTAGTCTTTCTAGCTATCTGCTTCTTTTTGGAGTATTTAAGTCATGTATATGCCTTTTAAGGCAATTTAAATGTCTTCAACTTCCTATCACTAATCATTACATTTTCCCCAATAGACATTTCCTTCTCATGGTTTAGTTATCTCTCTACTTCCATCCTAATGACAGTAAAGCCGACAACTGGAAAACAACTTGAGTGTGTTACAGAGTCCTGAACGTCTGAAGCCGAATCAAATGTTTAGTCATTATCGCACATTGAGTGTAAAATCTCGTTTTGGCTAAAGGGTTACAATAAGGATGGTAATTAAAATAGTTTTATGTCTCAGTAAGTGACCATAATAAGTGTATACCTCTATAACAGGCCTGAGGAACAGTATCGCTAAGGTGTCAAGCGTTCCCCTACAGTTTGTTCACCAGTTGATGCTCCCTGTCAGGTATATGTCGAGCCAATACGTAAGTAAACAATTCCAGGTACACAACGATATCTCAGGCTGGTGTCGTACCTCCAGCCGCGCTTACGACTGTAGTGCCAAGTGTGGAATGTGTATTCACGCTAGATTAAAGCAAAGAAGTCACTGAAAATATCGGAACTTAAATGTTATTTTCAGTTCATGCAGTATACTTAACTCGACATGGACCATTTCAAAATTACCTACATAGGATTGGAAGTTGCGATATGTGTGGAAACACCTGAACATGTGCCTTTGAGTACAATAAATATGATGCAATTTTGGGAGAGATGAGAGAGAAACTACAAGGTAAACAAATTTGGAATGTTATAAGGGCAAATGAAGACTCTATAGTTATGAATGAAAAGGCGAATAATATATCGCATATAGCACTTTAGAATTTGTTAGAGGACAGAAGAACAGGAAATGTTTGATAAGATATGATAAAAGAAGGAGTGAAGGACCACTAAGAATTACCGGAGTAAGGAACTTCCCCGATGAGGGGAATGTAAAAGATGTACGCGAAAAACACGTTTTCACAAGACAAGAGAATGGAGAATCTCATCGATTGTAATATTGTATTTGTATAGAGTCTGGAAAGTGTCATTGTGAGTTAATTGTTTAAAGAACTATTTGGAATGTTGGTATTGCAATAAATGAAGTTGGCAACTATGTTCTGACTTAGGCAACGAGAGGTCAGGACAAAGATGTCAGACTATCTATCTAGTACATTTAGCTTATATTAGTAAACGATGTTTTAAACTACTCCGTTCTTTCTCTCACGGATCGTTTTCTATCTTTTCTATATGCTTCAAAAACCCTGTGTACAAGAGTAGAGAAAGTCATCTGAGTGCAACACATCAGATTTTTTTCTTTACGACTCGTACGGTTTTCAACTGAAATCAAGATAAATTAGCGACGAGTAAGCATGGCGCGAATAACATTGGAGATAAACTGGAATGTAACCAGAACAAAGTTTTCTCGGAAGTTTAGAAAACTCTGGTTACACTACATGGAATGTTTCTCCTCTCTCCTTCATTTCCCCAAGACCATGAGCTGGTGAACAAACAGTACTTAGCCTCCATTCGTGGCCGCTAAGCAGAAACCCGGTAGGAAAAACCGGTTCTACCTAACGCGTGTGTATGTACGAGTGTGTGCTAGTAACTACTGCAGGTAAGGACGGAAAGGAGAGGAAAGTTCTCACCTTCAGAGTACTGTTCCCCAGGGCTGATCTATAGTATCAACCAATGGACTAGAATTTATGGCGTGTGACTGGTCATTATAAAAGCTCATACAAGCGTGAAGTAAGCTCAATTGAGATTCTCTTAATTCGATTTATTTCTATCAAAAAGTTCACCGTTTTATATATCCCCACTCTCTTTCAGACAGAGCAGAGAGCTAAAACAACCCCAGGTTTTTTCACCCCGTCCATCGTAGCCAGCAGCATTTCCTGACCTAATACTGTCCTTTTATTTGCGTGTTAATTCCAGCTCGAATGTTCCGGTCTGGCAGCTTTTGTGTGTAATATCGTTTAAGACTGTAAACATGAAACGATGCAAAAACCAAAGAGGACTTCGAACTGGAGACGGCTAGGAAATGTGTAATGGCGCTTCTGCTTTAATAATCACGGCTTTTGTGATTATCTCTCGGAAAGGCTCGGTTCTCTTTTAAAAAGCGAAACCTGAAAGTAACAAAAAGCTATCAGCTCTCATAGTTCCTTTGTAGCGAAGTGAAGTGGGCCTGTGGTTTTTATAGGCTGGTTCGCAGCTAGATTCATCATACGGGTACTCCTTTGTCTCTTGTTTCATTGTTACAGTTTATTGTTCCAAGGATGATACCGAACATAATGGTTACGCGGATTTGGGACATTTGCTATTTATTTATTTTATCCTAAGCGGTTATTCTCTCATTCATCTACTGCATTTTCCTCCGTCTGTTATAAGCTGACAAAATACTGTCAATTTTAATCTTACACAAACAGTTATTTCGATTTATTTCCATATCAAATTATTTTGTTTCCAATTTCTGGAAAATTAATCAAGATAATATGACATAGAGAAAGGGAGTTTCCTTTTAATTCCAGTCGTGGAACTATTCCAATCTCATTCGTTGCACATGGCATTAGGATTATAAAATGTCTAGTTAAAAATGTGTATCTTTCATGTTCTGTATTTCATATACCTACACCTTTTTACTTTCTCTACTACGCATAGTAAAGGTAAAGGGTAAAGGTAAAGGGTACAGACACAGAGGGGGCACCTCGCTCAGTTCGACCTACTATTGTGGGTACCAGCTCCCCAGGAGGCAAGGATAAAAGGAGGGAACTGAAGGTGCTATCAGGGTCGCAGGCCACAGAGACATGCGAAAGTCCATAACAAGTGCTGAGATGTCTTCATCCCGGTGACAGGCCCCGCCAAGCAGCTATCACACCGTGGGTCTGGTATCGCACTGAGCATCCGGAGGATAAGGGCCGGCCGAACGCCACCTATCGCCGAGAACAGCAGTTAGCATGCACAGTCATCCACGCCATCTGCCCGGCACTGCCAACGCTACACGCCTGGAACTGCGCCTGAAAGATGATAAGGACATGGAATGAAGGGAATGATAGAAAGGAAACCGTGATATGAAATAATGCACCCCACCATTCGCCTAAGTGATATGGGGAGTGCGCGGCCACGGGGATCGAACCTGCAACATCCGGAATGCGGGCCACAGACGTTACCACCTGAGCCATCCCGCTCTGTACGCATAGTAAGTAGAGTAGGTATTGTATTTCATCCAAAAATTGGATGCCGAGATTTTACCAGGATATTTACATTTTGAGGCCCCTGTAGGGAAAACACTTAGAAAAAGGTCCAAGTGTGTGTGTGGGTGTATGTGTGTGTGTGTGTGTGGGTGTGTGTGTCTGTGTGTGTGTCTGCCTGTCTCCCTGTGGACAGCATAACTTGGAAAAAGTTTTCGAAAATTTTTATTCTGAAATATGGCTCTAACGCATTTGATTAAAATGCCACATGTTTAAGATATTTTCATGGAAAATGAAATGTTTGTTTTGAATTTTCTGGCTAATAGTTGGGGAGAACCGGCACATTGTGTCACTTCCCCTACAGCGTAGTTTTAACTCCTTCCACTGCCTCACAGTGGAGCTACCAGGCCACGCCTCCCGCTACTGTCTGTCTATCTCAGAGAACCGGTCAGTCCTTCAAATTCTGTCAGTAAGTGGAGAGGGTGAATACTCGATTCCACTACTGTCTTGCTTTTGAGAGTTAAAGTTCAATTCTTTCGCAGTTCATTTATAGCTTTAGAATGAACTAGGCCAAATGAAACTTCTAATATAAACACAAATTACAGCTGCGAAGATAACTGAAGTCGTCTCAACTTGAAGCACTCAAACGACTGTCAACATTTCGTCAACCACACGAACTGAAAAGATACGAATTTCATTCTCCGTAGAATTCAGTTTTGTTAACTCCTTAGCTACAGGAAAGCAATGTCATAAAAATCAGTTCATCCTTTCGCATTCACGTGATCCTACCTTAATGATAATCGGCTTCCCTAAGTTAAATTAAATTTTCAGAGTGGAGGGAAGCAAGCCTTAATTGTCACTGAGATGTGACTCAAGACCAGAGAGCATTAACTCAGAGGAGGGGGAATATCCCTTAATTTATTATGGAATCAATGACATGGAAATTTTAATATACTCACCGATTAATGCATATATTCTTAATATATTGTCTAATACAGCAAAAATATGTTTCAGAATAAAATTCATAGCTTTTCACCCTTTTTTGCTGTAAATTGAACCACTTCGTTGTTGGATACTGATTACTCGCCAGAAATTGCGGAGGTTTGTTTACCCCGTACTCGCTTTCATTTGTTCACATCAACATATGTTATTTGCTTAGTAATGAAGGCAAATTTATATTGTTTGTTTTCCTCAGTAAGCACTTCAAAGTGGCTCTGTGATCACGTTTTAATAATACATACCAATCAGAATGGCTTATGCGTACATGGAAGATTTATACGCAAACGTCAACACATAAAATTAGAAGACGCAAGATAGAATAAGCATTAATCATAGAGTAAAAGTAAAGGCTGGACTCTTTCACTTCATAATTGTTTAATTTCTTCAAATTTTTCTTCTCACCTTACTTTACAGCCCTTGGTAAGCTTTGATCTCCTAAAAACTCCTCTTCCACAAATCTGTTTCTTCCACTTTACTTTTCCATCCTGTAATTCCGATCTTCCTTAAATCTTCTTATCCATCATCTAACTGTCTTGTTTTGGCCCTCCTTCTTTTACTTTCTCTGCTACGTATTGTATTCCACCCTAAACTACCCTTTACATAGATAATGTTTCGAAAAATTTTATTTTCTTGAAAATGGCTCTAACGATTTTGATTTAAATGCCATATTTTGTAGATATTTCTATAGCAAATGAAATGATGTCTTTAATTTTTTGGCTACAGCCCATAAAGTCCTATTTTCTCTAGATTACTTTTGCATAAGTGGTAAACTGTAAGAGATAGACCAAATCTTAATATACAAAATCTTGCAAAAACACACAATTTACACCTCAACGAACACGAATAAGATATAGGAATAAATGTTTGTAAGAATGGTTAGTACAAGAGTAGAGTAAGTCTGACTTCATTTATCAATTTAACACGGCTGTTCATCCGGTTAAATCTTTTTTCTAACCATCCGTGAAGCTATACTACCAGGTCATAGTATCTGGGCGACCGAGCTTTGCTCGGATTTTCTTTTCCTTTTTTTAATCATGTCTTTTTTTTGGGGGGGGAGAAGATATTTATTTAGATAAGCTTGAAAAGAGAGGGAGATCTAACAGCTGTCTCGTTCAATATCCACGACTCCATCACAAAAACTGCTTTTCGCTCTCACCGTTGCACTCACTTACAAAGACGAAAATAACGTAGCACGGATTTTTCTCGAAATTTACCTTTTCTCAAACCTTTCGTAAATAACCCTGCAGCCGGAAGGCTTGCGAACAAACATGCACTGATCCCAGATCGTGGGTTCTAACCAGGCCCAGACCAATGGTGCGGCAGTCCCATACCTAGGCTTACTAGAATGTAAAATTACTGCGGGACGAGATTCCGATGGCGCTGATATGAACCGGGAAGTTCACAGCGTCGTTAACAAACAATGTATTTCATTTTTAACGAAAAGAGAATTGTTTCCGGCATCTCATACCTGATGTTAATCATTACCTGTGACACAATACAAACTATGGCAGACAAAAAATTTAATGGTGGCTGATAGCTGATCATTACTATTCTCCCTCCTGTTGTGTAAATAAGCTTTCAGGCCGTAAATGATATTTATATCACCAGCTGTGATTTCACAGCGTGTTTAATTATACAACACCGCAAGGCGTGCAAAGCTTCTTATATGGATTTTGTGTTGACCAGCTCCTCCTGCAACCCCGCCATTAATTTTTTTTTTTCAGTCACAGTTATTACGGCAGTTATAACAGGTAAACGAACCCAATACCAATCTCTAATACATCTTTTGTAAGTCGGCTAGATCTAAAATTAGAAGTTCTGTCAAAGAAACCAACTTTGGCATCCGCAGCAAAAGAAAGAGGAACCCACTTTTATTATAGATATGTTGAAAAGTGATGCCCTCGTAAAACTGGAGGTATATTTCAGCATATAACTTTTGCACCTTACTCACCTCTGAAGATATAAATCCTGCAACGGAAAAAGCATTTGAATGTAAGCCAGCATCAACAGAGAAAAAAATCCCTGAGCTATATCGGCGAGTTGGAGCTTGCGGAATAATGGCCCTCCCGGGATGTTAAAGAACATCAACCTTCCATTTCCACATCGATTCTTCCCGCAGAAGCAAATATTGCGACTTAAGTATCCTTATTTCTGATTTCACGGGATGAAGGTTAATCTGTTGCAGTCTCGGATGACCTCCTTCGGGATTGCGAGACAATTTCATCTACTGAAAGGGAAGGATCGAATTTATCGTATTTGTACTTCTCTTGTTAAAAATTCCCGCATCATATTCACATCACCTCTAATCTCTGTCGCCTACAGTAGGTGTACAAAGTATTCTTACGCGAGTATATTATTTTCTATCTACTTAATTTTAATTTAGGTAAGCCTTTGCAGAAATAGTTACATTACACACTTCCTTATAGATACAAAGGGAACAGGAATAGTCAAATGTTTAAGGGAGGCGGGAAGTGCAGCTTAGTCAAGTACACCTTGGATAAATTAATCCCCTGTTTCTCAACTATTACCTAGAATTTTCCTCTGAAAAAATCATGTATATATATATATCAGACGATTGAAAATATCTATGGCCAATTTCATTGTTCTAGCTCTTATCCTTTCTCTTTAAAATTAGTTTAATAAGGAAACAAAGAAAATATTTTGTGTAAAATGGGGTATATTGCTACCACAACATTATAACAAATATAAATATCACACCACTGAAATTTTTCGCACTTAAACCCCGTATGTGGGTCAATCCACGTCAAATCGCACACCCGTAAAACACGACTTTTTCGTAGGAGGTTCAAACTTTTTAATGAATAATAGGCATCAAATAAGAAGACGCGTATTTTTTTATTTTGTTTTTAAATTACTTGCTTAGTTAACGCCATATAGAGTTGAGAGTTTGGGTTTGGCGCACTGGAAAGGTTAAATACAACACTTTTAAAACTTTCGACCAATCATTATTACACACAAATTTTGAACTGTTTTTTTTTATGGTATATTTTGTAAAACCAAAAATAGAATTTAAATCGGTGTGTTAAAAATCTTTAAAAAAACACTATTCCCTGATATTTTATCTATAAAATAAGATGTTGAAAACTATGGAGCTTGCATTAGTGCATTTGCTACAATTTTTTTTCTGGAGACCTGCAAGCGCTCATAGACGACATGAAGTAGAGATCAGTCTGTACAGCTGGATTCGCCGTTCTTGGCCACTTGAAACCGAGTAACAAGCCAGGTGAGTGCAGAGAGCATGTGAATTGGTGTGTCAGCTATGCTACTCAGATAACTTCTTCTTACTAAGGCAGTACAGTCCATGCAGAAAAATGTCTCCACAATGTACCTTCTTTCTGATACTCCTGTGGCATCTGATACGTGCTTTTGAACTTTTGAATTTTTTTGAAAAAATCTTCTGATGTAAGCAGGTATTTTAGCTTCTTCTTTCATGTACGTCCAAACATTTGAAATAATATCTCTACTCTGACTGTGTAATCTTTTGGTCCCTAATTTAGAACGTAAAGGTGGTATAATTGATTTACGCTATGATCAATGTCTCACAAATTCACTATATTCACTCTTTATCGCAAAGATCTATGTCTTCAGCTGCACGCAGCACTAAAAATCACCTGTGAATTAGCAAGGACTGTCTCAGATCATGCAGACCTTCCCCCTCCCTTCCCATGTTGTGCGTGGTTTCATTCGCAAAGTTATACAATATGAGCTGATGAAAGAGACAAAGGCTATGGGTTCGTCTACAGGACTTGCAGTCAAGGTCAGGGGCCAAGAACGATGGGTCCAGCTGTGCTTTAAAATTCCTTTATCAAAACCTGAAGCTTTAGTGAAACAATAATGTTGTATGGAAACATTAGTTTAAAATGCATATTTAAAAACTATTTTGAAGATGCTAATAGCAGGGGAAGACAGGTATCGCTGCTGTGACGTCAGGTCACTCAGCTCACATGCTCCCAGCGAAAGCCAGTTGAACGTGTGACGTCACAGCGGGCAAGAAGAAATGGTGTGCGGACATCGTAATTTTAATGCTGACTGTTTCAATTACGGAATAGCCACAGATTATAAATAATTACATTTCGGCTTTATGTCATATATAAATTCTAGTTTATGTGAACAGTCATGCTATAACGCAAATAGAACAGATATTATAACTATTTTACCTGAGCTAGAGGACAACTATACAGAACAATTAGGTGGACATTTTCCGATATTTGCCGTTTCGCTTTTCTTTAACTAGTTTGTCAATGTTAGGGCGTAATGTACGGCACATTTGTAACCGAAGACTGCATGTTAGATTGTGATCTGAAATATGCTTCGAGATTTTGACTTAGAAAGGTTCATAAAAATTGTTCGTACACATATGTAGAACCAAACACACATAATACCCGTGCAACAAGGGCATACAACCTCAGAAATATGGTTTGAGGAACATATAACAATCAGGCAAGTCTTCCATGTGTTTATATTTGTCCTTGAGCAAATCGTCGCACTGTAAATTTATCAATTCAATTTGCTGCATGTTAGAAACATTGTTAACATCCAATGAATACGGGATCGCAAGGACCTGAAACGTAGTTGACAATGTTTCTACATCTTGAAGCCTGGTCTCAAACTGGTGTGAAACACGGGGAACTGAACACAAAACCACAACAGACAACAAAAACACAAAATAAAAATAAAACTCGCACTAACGCTGTTAAGATCCCTCACACAACAAATAAAAAACGCTTAGATTAGGCTGAAGAGGGTCACCCTAAACAACCCGGGCATGTAAACATGCCCAAATAACATTTTTCATATTTATTCAGTTTCATGCAAGTAGCGCCGCTAATTATAGGCAGCATAGCAATACACCGCTCTCGCCTGACGTCACACGAATGTATAGGCTGGCTCTTAGTTTAAATACGTCACTCGGCCCGAAGTTGTCTTCCCCTGCTAATAGTGTACATACAATAGTGTCAGCTAGCACTGTTCTCCTTACTGTATTGTTGTAACATTCATGGATCCTCAAGCACCTCAAGTGGACAGTTGCCGTAATGGAAGGTGGCAATTGTGTGAGGTTACGGTAGCCGTCACCGCTGCAGCACAAGTCCGCTGCACTGATTTGTAAAGTTAATTACAACTGAACTATTAGAGACTCCATTCTGATTTTTTCCTGAGAATATTCAATAAACTTCATTGTATTTTTAGTAGGTTTTTTTTTTTTCTTCCAGATTTTTAATTGGTTGAGTTTACGTTATTATCTAACTTTAAAACTTTAATCGTATAAAATATAATATTAATAATAATTAATAAAATTTTCTGATAAATACCTCACGAAATACTGTGATTTTTCTTTAATTTGAGCCAAAGATCAAGTAATTTGCTTCATTACAATCGGAGGTATGATTGATCGAAGAGTGAGGAGCGCGCGATCTTTGGGACATTTCAAAAATTAATATCTGCCAAAATATCTTTTTTTATAAAACAAAGAAACACGGGTCAAATATATTTTGTTCCAAAACACCAAAAAAAAAAAAAAAATCAAGAAAATCTGAGAGATCCAGGTCATTTTTGCCATATTTTGTGCGATTTGACGTGGAATGACACATGTCCGCTATGAAATTGATCCACAGTTATAGAATTATCTGTAATGGTTCATCTAGAATATTTTGCTTAACATGCAGAAAAATGAAAATGTGAAATTTATGTAATTATTTCAACAAAATAAGGATACCACATTGAAGTGATGAGTTATATCAGCATAATTCTAGTTCAATATGGGTAATCCTAGTCACCAAGAAGTCGGCAGTCGAGGCTCCGCAAACGTCGGAAACTCATTTGTTCCGCCGCCTTGATTGTTGTCAGTCACATGTTCACAAGCAGTGGTGCGGGGCAGCTTGACCTTGAGGGCCTTTGACGCACGCGGCCACCAAGTGGTGTGAGGTAACTTCATCCTGAGCGTCCTTTAATGGGCACCGGCCGGCCGGTGTAACATTATTTTTAGATGTTGCTTTGTATTCTTGCAACTTTGTTAGGAATTATTTATGTTGTTTACAATTTCAGGAGTGCATTTATATTCCATTATTGTTTAGCATAATTTAATTATAGCAGTTCAATGGCGAGCCAAATTTGGTGATAATTATTGTATAGTATAGTACAAATAGAGTATTTTTTCCAAGTGTCCTACCAGCAAGTGTAATGCATCTCCTAATTGTTAGAAGACTGCTTGTGTGTTGCAAGCAGCAAATGAGGAGAGGGATTGATATCACTCGACACGTGGTGACTCCGACAGTTAACGCCTGATTTGGATTCAGTCATGGTATTGTAATCGACCTTACATAATTCATCTGTGCTCACTTTAGGTTTCGCATTACTCTGCTTTCTGACTGAGATACTTAACTATACTGTGACGCCGGCCATAAGTCCGGTGCACATCAAAAGACGTTCGAGGTCAAATCCACTCCACGCCTATTAAATACCTAACAATGAGCGCGGCAGAACAAAGAACTTCTAGAACGTTTGCGAGACCTCGGGCTGTTGGCTTACTTATGGAACATCGGCTCCACCATTCTCACCTATAAGAAACTTATTGGACGGCGAGAGAAGAGCAGTTTATGAGACAAAGAGAAGAGTAGTGGTTGTATGTGATGGAATCGACAGAGCTGTTAGCAGTGTGTGTGCGTGCGCGCGAGCGTGTGTGTGTACAGTTCTCATCGTGAGAGATTTGTATGTGTTGACAGATACATTTTGGGACATTTGACGTCACGTCGGAGTTGTAGTGTGAAACAGCTTTAGTTAATGTGATCGTCGATGCCAGTAGCTTTTTAGACACAGAGAACTGAAAGACAGAAAAGTGTGTCAAGGTTACGAGAGTACAGAACAGCTGGGCGTTGCAAAATCACGAAGCACTATAAACTGTGTTAACGAGAAAACCGAACTGTGTTTTTGTGCTTCAGTCTTGGAAGAAAATAAAGTGATAGCTAAAATAACTTGAACTTTATCATTTCATCACAACACTGACTCCAAGGTAAAATATGCAATTCTTGGTGATTGTATATAAAAACAGTTTCTTTATTGAAGTATTGGAATAAAATCTGTCCCTTGTAGTGGATGCTGTTGACCTGTGCTATTCCCACATTCCGATAACCATTGCGTCCATTCCTGCAATATCATGAATCTTCATGTCCAACTTTGAGGTCATTTAATGGGTCATGTTTCTGACACTTGTCATTCGACTGCACATAACAGAAATTCCGGAATCCAGTGCAGCAATCAATAAACAGATATGCCTCACCGAGTGCAAGGCTGGAATTCCGCTTT
>CM060969.1:78565870-78668370 GCA_030765045.1 Tenodera sinensis
AGGGGCTCTTTCCAGTGTCCTCGAGAAAAATTTGGTTACGTTGCCACTGGCTTGTTTGAAGGAGCTCGCGAAAGGTCCATATGACGTCATCCCTACTATAAGAAGCCAGGAAACAGCAGTGAGGAGTGTACGGTCACAAATATGAATCAGTCAGTGTGTCAATGAATGCGGGTCAGTTGTGCGTGTGTGTGTCGTCGCGAAAAATACGTTACTTCTCGTAAAGAAGATACTAATGGGCGTCGAGGGACTGCATCGTCCTAGTTAGATATAAGAGACAGAGAAAGTGAATTAAGACCCTGAAAGGACTGAGCAAAGGTTACATGAATTGTGATAGCGAGAAGGACTGTAGATTGTGTTAATGACGAGAAGAAATCTGTGTATCTGTGACAAAATTTTTTGAAGAAAATAAAGTGATAAAACAGTAACTGGACTGGATTTTATCGTCTTTGTAACATTTTCACACGGAACTAAATGGCTGTATTAAATTTTTCTGAAAATAACTTTGAAGTCTTTTACATCCTATTCTGTATAACTGGTAAACCTTAAGACATAGACAGAAACTTAATCTACTAAGATGTCATTAAAACAAACAATTTATGGCAGTTCTTTTTGTGACGTTAACCATTTTCGAGATATCCCTCATTATTGGTTTCAAGTTTTAATACCTCTACTTTTCTGGCTTGATCATGCAAAGAGAAGGGAATTTCAAATAAGCAAATATGAAATAAAATGATTTCAGTTAATGTTTCCCTCGACTATCATGATGCAGATGAGAGAATAAGCCTTATAAGATTTTTTTTTTTTTTCCTCCAAAAATGGGTAGATAAACGCATGTGCATGTAACACATCAGATTTTCTTATAGAGATTCATAAAATATTGAGCATATAGAACTCTAGTGTTTTCTGCTATGTATAGTAAGTAGCAAAAGCATTGTAAATCATTCAACAATTTAATGTCAAGATTTCACCGGAAATATATATTTTGTGGCACCCTGAACCCGCCCAAAAGAAACATTTTAAAACATTGCCGACAGTAACAACAATAATTATAATAGTAATAGTAGTAATAATAAATATAATAATGATGTATTGCAATTGTATTATTAATGTATTATACCATAATGCATTATATTATTATTGCTATTGTTATTATTATTATTATTATTATTATTATTATTATTATTATTATTATTATTATTATTATTATTATTATTATTATTATTATTATTATTATTATTATTATTAATTATTGATATTATTATTGATATTGTTATTGTTGTTGATATTATTGTTGTTAATTTCCACATTACTACAGGCCGAATGGTCATGGAAGTGTAAGAAAGAAAAAATAAAAGCATTAAGTTTAATGAATACTTGCACATTTCTTGAGTGGAAGCCTGGAAGAGAAAAACTTATTGGAACCCAGCGTGGAAGAAGAAGAAGAAAGAATGGGCTAAGAAAAGAAATCATGGCATGTGACAGATGGTAGTGAATATAAATGGCAGAGTCTTTATGAAAGTTGAGGGATGGGAGATGTAGAAACGCTAAATGAATAAAGGAGTAGAAAACTCGAGGAGTGTAGAAGACGTGAAGGGATAATGCAAGGATCACAAAGCGGCGATATTCCGTTCTGGTTTCCTTCTCTCCTTGGAGTGACATCAACCATAAAACGGGAACAAGGTAGGAAGTATTAAATTTGCGTCATGTCTTAAAAGGCAATCACTCACTCTGTCGATCACTCAAACACCCTTCTGGCTTATCTATTTAGAAGCCGGTAGGTATCTTGTTAAAACTGCCACGGTGTTCGGGGAGCTTTATTGCGTGGCTGTAATAGTTACACGGTCTCTTTACTTGCAAGTAATCCATACCAAACTTTAAAACATGTGTAATATGTTACATTCATATGACTTTTCTACCCTCTATCGTTTATTGCTTACTATAAAACCAATAAGTAAGGGAAGTATTGTACTCAACCCAAAATTCGATGTGGAAATTTGACCGGAAATATGTCTTGAGATCCCCTGAATTTAAAAAAGGCATTTTTAGAAAAAGGTCCACGTGTGTGCGTGAGTGTGCGCATGTGTGTGTATGTCTGTGTGTGTGCGCGTGCGTGCCTGTGTACAACAGAACTCAAAAATGAAAAGTGGATAAAAAACCAAAGTCGGTATTTCAATTTAATATCCTTCAAGGATGTGACATGAAGATTTTGAAGAAAATTCCTTCATCCTAAACTACCCACCACATGGAAAATTTTGGTTTTCTCATAAATGGCTCGAACGATTTTGATTAAAATGGCATATGCTTGAGATACCTTTATGCAAATTAAATATACATTTTAAATTTCCTGGCAGGCAGCACAGTGGTCGAGTGGTTAGTGCGCTCGCCTACCAGGTAGGCGGCTCAGTTTCGATCCCAGGGACACACATGTGGTGTTCGTGGAAGACAAAGTGGCGTCAGGGAGGGTTTTCTCCGGGTTGTCCGGTTTCCCCCGCCACTCATTCCACCAATTGCTCCTTTCGCCTGCATTTCATATTATCCTCTTCCTCAGTATCATACCAGGTGCTTGGCTGACCACCCACTTGCAGGTCTTCACTCTGTCAGATGCAGAGGTTCCTGTGCTCCCCGACAGGCATCTGACCCTAGGCACTGGCTTGTAAGTCCTACATAAGAGGAGGGTAATCGGGTAAAGAAAAGAATTTCCTGGCTAGAGACCATGTAGTCCTGTTCACTCTTAATGGGTTTTGTGCAACTGGTAAACCGTTAGAGATAGACCAAATATTACTATGCAAAAATGTAGATTTCGTTAAAATAAAAAAATTATGTCCAAATGCAATGTTTTTGTGAAGTGAACCGTTTCGGAGATATTTCTTGTTATTAATGTGTATCCTGCAATAGTTATGCTTTTATCTAATGGAAGATAGTTATTCACCTTTTCGTCTCTTGCCCGTACAAAGACAAAGGAATTTGAGAGCCTTCGTTTAGCGACCAGCATTCAAAGATTTAACTATTGCGTAAGGCCTACTGTATTCCCCTTGCACCTAGAAGAATTTTACGTTAAGATATCTTCTACAAATATTTATCTCGAATAACATACAGAAGAGGAACAGGATTTTATAAAAATAATACAAGAGTAGTGAAAGTCATGTGATTGCAACACATAATATCCTCTGTTCATTTCATTGAAATAAACATTTGCTGGTATAACGATAGCACACATTTCGTTACACTAGGCCTGTTTTTAAAGTAAGTACCGTTTAAATATTTTGCCGCTGCAGCGCTGCAGTCGAGATTTTGAGTCCGGGTGATCTCTTCCTCCATTTATAAAGCAGCCAGACGCAGCTGTGAGTGACCGTCACTTTGTTTCTTTCTATTGTTTCAGTGTTTCAAAATGTTCAAAACAATCGAATGACCCGCCAACTGTGAAGTGATATCAATCATTTGTTTTTTTCGAATACGAGAACTTTCATGTTAGTAAATATTCATCTCTATTTGGGTACGGTTTATGGGTGAAATAATGAGTGACAATGCCCTGTTACACACAGCCTAAACTCAAGTTCTGACTGCATGTTTTGGTGGGAAAAATTTGGTCATCCTCTCTACAGTCAGATTTTGCACCAAAGGATTTTCAGCTGTTGCTTCATCTGAAGAAATTCCTTGGTAGAAAAGGTTTCAACCACGATGATGTTAAAAAGAAGTGCAGACTTAGCTTTTATCACAGGCGGCCTAATTCTTTGACAAAGATTTACAAAAACTGGTTTCCTGTTGTAAGTTGCTAAGTAAGTGCACAGGTGGTGAAAGGTGTAAGGTTACGAATGCTAATAAAACACTTGGAAAATAATGTTGTTATTTTTTAAGATACTATCAGTACTTACTTTAAAAATATGCCTCGTAGATACAAAAGGAACAGTAGTAGTAAAATGTATAAGAACCGGAGGCTATACGCAAATTTTAAAATTTCATTCCCGGTCCATGATATCGTGTGAAACCATACACTATCGACCGACTTTAAAAGAATAACAAGATGTTGAGAAAATCGAAACGTTAATAACAGATTTATCTCGGACATGGCTGTTGCCACAAAAATTATTTTAAATAAATTGTGCTTTAGAAAGGTCTCTATATTTTCTGCAGTACGTTTTCGCCTATCATTTAACGTTTACCACGTATATACAAAATTGTACAAAGTTCTTTCCCTATGAAGAGCACCTTACGTAATACTCTGCAAAATTGAAGACATCAATTACGTTTGTCATGCAAATATATGACACTTTAAACAATATCATTTGGAGCCACTTTTATAAAATCAACCATTTCGAAAAGGATAGTTTTTGGTGTGGAATTTCCCTGAAACATCTTAAATATGTACTATCCACTACCCATAGGTGATTTTTTGAATTATGATGTTCATGTACTTTTTTCTAAAACAGCTGTGTTTTAGTGCAGGGGTTCCCGATAGCTGTATTTTCGGTAAAATTTGGGTTTCAAATTTGGGTGGAATGTAGCATTGCTATATTATAAACAGCAATGAAAGTAAAAATCGTATCTCTTTGGTCATTTACATCATGAGTAAAAAAATCTGATGTGTTGCACTCACATGACTTCCTCTACTGTTGTACTAACCATTCTTACAAACCCTTATTCCTCTATTTTTTTCGTCTTAGTTGAGATGAACATCTGCAGAAATTAATTTATTACTCATTTCCTTGTAGGTACAAGGGAAATGTGGGAATACAGCAGGCTTTGTACGATAGTCGAGTACTTTAAAGCTTTGAGATTCCCTTCTCTTTGCACGACTAAGATGTAAAAAATCAATAACGATCTTCCATTTGGCGAAAGTTCAAGTATTCCAAAACTCACGCAAATAACAAGGAACACCTCCTAAATTGTTCACTCCACGAAAAAATTCATTCGGACATAAAATATGTCTTTTAACGAGATCTACGATTTTGTACAGTAAGATTTGGCCTGTCTCTTACAGTTCAAGCGTTATTCAAAAGTAATCTAGAGTACATAGGACTACATAGGCTATAGCCATAAAATTCAAAATATATATTTAATTTGTCATAAAAATATCATAAACATATGGCATTTTAATCAAAATTGATAGAGCCATTTTTGAGAAAATCAAAATTTTCGAAAAATGTTTCATATAAAGGATAGTTTAGGGTGGAGGAATTTTCTTCAAAATCTTTATGTCGCATCCTTTTTTTTTTATTTTTTCCTTTTTTATTTTTTTTATTTTTTTTTATTTTTTTTTTTTTATTGCTTAAATAATTTAATATCACAATCTCATATTTATTTATTTATCTGACAACACGCAAATGTGTGATTTAAAAATGCAGTCATTGAAAAATGTCAAAGGAAATAAGAAAATTTGCCTTTAAGGATATAAACAAAGAGAATTTGGGTTGGAGAAGTTCAAGGTCCAGAGACATAACCTTGAAGTTGTAGGAGTGGAAGGTCAATAATGAATTACCTGTTTTTTTCCTGTTTTTTTTTATTTTATTTTTTTTATTTTATTTATTTTTTTTTTTTTTTTTGGAACTAGGTAAGGGTCGTCATCAGACTTTTTTTAACTAAGTTTTTTACTTTATTTATTTATTTTTTTTAATTTAATTTTTTTTCAATATATATATTATTTTGATTATGGTTGCATTGTCGTATTTAAAGTGCAAGGCGTGTTATGTACGGCTGCATTGATTTGCTGAGACCAGAAGTTATCAGTTGCCAGCGTGCCTGTCTCAGAAAACTGACCCAATGCTTCCTCTGCGCCACTGGACCATTATTCTGTTTAAGGATCCAGTACAATGTTCCCATTACCAGCCAAACCACACAGCGTTGGAGTGCAGTCTTCTGAAAATGAAATTCCAAACGCTGAAGCTTCTCAAGGCATGGTGGAGCTTGCGGTGGGCACCATTTGACGATGTAAGTCCGGAGCTCTACCCAGATGACTTCAACCTGCTTACAGGAAGCAATCCGGTGGTCCAGTGTGTCAACGGCGGCACAAGATGGACATTGGTTTGACTGTGCCCTTCCATGTCGCCAGAGTTTATCCGCTGTCGGTATAGTCTCATTTAATACTTCATAGGCGGTTTCCTGCTAATCACTGGGCACATGTTTGCAAAATAAATTCTGCCAGATCACTTTCCACTCCCTGGTATATTTCTCTGTCACTCTGGGAACCAGATGAACTGTCGTGAGCATACGATAGTGGTTCCGGGTGCATTCGAAGGCCGTAATGTCATCGTTGTTGTCCAGAATTCGTTTTAGGTGAAGGACAGTGGGTTTAAATCCGTTGAGTGCCACCTGAGTGTTATGAAGCTGTTCCTTCCAGAAATTTTGGTCAATTGATGAGCCAGATCCGCGCAATGATTGTGTGGCGGTTTTCCCCAATAAGGCCATGCATTTCTTGGCAATGTCGACTAAGCCACAACCACCTTTGGATGGAGGCAAACGTAGTTGAGGCCGGCTCACCTTATATGCTTTTCCAGTCCAAAAAAAGTAACCAAGGAGTTGTTCCAGTTTCTGTGCGTCACGTTTTGAAATCGGCAGAATCTGTGCCACATACCAAATTTTGCTTAGACCATATGTATGCAGGTACCAGATGCGTTGTAGCAAATTCAGGTTCCGGATCCTCTCCATGGATAAGGAATGGCGTAAACTATTAACTTTTTCCCTCCAGTTAACTGCAATAGTATCTTCGATATTTGCCATAAAGCATATACCAAGTATCCTTGTAGTGGTGACACATTGCATCCCCAAGGTCTGTGGCGGTTCCGGCCAATTTCCTAATATTAGGATCTCCGATTTCTCAACATTTAACACTGCACCGGACATCGTTGTGTACTGCTCCAATCCCTGTTGCATGGTCGTCATATCTTCATTATCTGCAGCCACCACGGTCACATCATCAGCATAGGTTGTAAGTGTGAACCGTTCATTGTATACACTGACACCTCGCATGGTTTGTTGCAACCTCTGGAGTAAAGGGTTCAATGCCAATGAGAACAATCCCATTGATAGCGGGCAGCCTTGACGTACTGATCGTTTTATTCGTACCGGCCTGGAAAACCTTCCGTTCCATAAGACTCGAGACTGTGCCGTGCCGTAGAGTCCCTAAATAAGATTGATTACCGGCACTGGAAATTTCGCAGCCGTTAAGCAGTTCCATAGATACGAATGGCGCACTCTATCAAAAACCTGTTGAAAGTCAAGATTGATCAAAGCCACCGCTTTATTGTCTCTGCGTAGATGGATCAACGTGTCACGCAGTTCCGCCAGTGTGACAATAATGTTCTTTCTCGATATTGCCGCTTGGTTACAATGCATGATTTCTGCATATGCACCTTTTAATCGGTTAGCCAGCACTTTCGCAAATAACTTATAATCGGCGTTTAGCAGCGTTATTGAACGATAATCCTTCATGGTGGTGGTTTTCTGTTTCTTCGGCACCAGAGTGATAACACCATCCGCGAAGGTTGCGGGAAACGCTGCTGTCTCCCACAATTCCGCATATATATCTATCACTTCTTTCTTGATTATTGGCCAGAACTTTCTATAGAATTCATAGGTGAGTCCATCAGGACCTGGTGATGTGTGTCGACTGGCTTGTTGAATGGCGACCATCACCTCCCGCTCCGTGATAGGGCTGGTAAGTATTTTTGCGGATTCCTGGGTGATGCCGGTGTCAAACAGTTCATGTTCCACACGCCTATAAGGGGTGTCTGCTTCTGGTGCTTCTTGAAATGAGGCTTGAAAATGATCCGCTATAAGCTGGAGCTGGGCGTGCGTTCCAACATGGGCAGTTCCAGTGTGCGCGTCCCGTATTGTTTGAGGATATCTTCCATGTCCCTTCTGCCGCTCCTTTGCGAAATAATAAAATGAGTTCTGTTCCGCTTCATGCATGGATTTCACTTTGGCTCGAACTTTGTGTCCTTCCAACTGGTGTAAGTGTTTTAATTTGATGATTTCTTTTACTTTTTTTATCTCCGTCTGCACCTCATAGCCCTCCCTTTGCTTCAGATGCAGCCCCCACAGCGCCTCATTGTAAAAATGTAGTAATTCCTTCTTGGGCTGTGCCCTCTCAATACCCATGGATTTAAAAAGGGAACGAATCGCCGGTTTTGCCGTGTTCACCCACCAAAAACTCTTCCGAGTTGAACTTCTAAAGGCCGATTGTAACTGAAGCCATTTGATCTGAAATTGTTCCCAAATGTCTGTGTCCTCCAGCATAGAATTATTGAGTTTCCAGTAGCCACGGCCGGCCGTCTCAAGCCTTATTTCATTTATTTGCAATTGACATAGCACTGCATGATGGTCGCTAAAAGCCACCGGAATGACCCAAATTCGATGGACATTTGGAGCCATTCCGGGAGATAGATACTGTCGGTCGATACGTGAGGCAGAAGTGTTGCGGGTGAAAGTGAATTCCACTTCATTCCCATGCTTGATCTCCCATGCGTCAAGCAGTTGCAGCTGTGACACTAGGTGTTGTAGCATGATGCTAAAATTCGTAGCACCTTTTTGGTCCTTCGCCTGCAACGTGCAATTGAAGTCGCCTGCTAGCAGAAGTTCCTTGAATTGTCGCAAATGCGGGGTTACATCGGTTTGGAAGAAGCGCTCTCTCGCTTGTCTATTCTGTGACCCAGCTGGAGCATATATGTTAACCAGGACAGTCTCTTCCAAAGTAGCGGAGAGGACCCGGCCGTCGGGATCCGTCTGAAAATTCTGCAGGGGAAGTCCCTTCCTGTACACTATTGCCGTTCCTCTGCCGTTTAAACCTAGGTTAACTTTATAGTCGTAATTGTAAAGAGCATCCAAGTTGTAAGTATTTACTTCTTGGAGAAAGCATATGTCAATGTTGTTCACCTGGAGGAAACTATTGAGCAGTTTTTGGGTTACTAGATTTCTGCACCCATTCACATTCACTGTTGCCACCGTTCGTAGATAGATCATGATGAAAGCGACTGTCGCAAAGATAGTGTAACTCGGGCGTCTACGTTCTTGGCCTCGTGCATTGCTACTAGTGTGCTACTGTTCGGTCTCTGGATGTCTAGCTGGGGTTATCTGTGCCGGAGGATTTCCCTTAAGCCTTGGGTCACATAAGGACACCTGGGGCTTCCGTGTCACCTGAAGTAGGATCGCCGACTCCGCTTCTGTGGCCCTCGCATCAGGTTGAGAGGGATGCGATCCACCAGCCATCTCTGCACGCCGATAAATTGCGACTGCTTCAGCTGACCGTGGTTGGTCCTCTTGGGATCTGTGTGGTCGTTCGAGTACTTGCGGTCGAGAATCACTCACAGATGGTCGTGCCGCTACGGTGGTGCCGGGGGTGTCCTCCCGGTAATGGGAGTCAACTCCTATCTCCACCGCTGGGCACCTCACACTTTGTTGTAACTGTGCTGCTTCGTAATCACTCTGGGGATTGTTTCCCGCAGTCCCTCCTTGCAGGTAGAACCTCACAGGTGTTCCTGTCACCTCCCTCCTCCAGGATACTGCTGCCAATCAATGCTGAGGCAGGCTCTTGTGTCAGTACTCCAGCCGTATCTGCTGTGTATGTGGACGGGACTTGCAATTGACGTGCCTCCTCATGGGCTCCTTCCACCGCTTCCTCCAGCTCCATTTGGTTATTCCAGGATGGTTCTTCCTTATGGGCTTTGCTTGTCTTCGCCCGCTTGGCCCGTTTCTTCTCGGTCGGGCGTTTCTCTTCTGCTGCAGCTGTCTCAGTCACAAGTGGACCCACCTCGGGTGGTATTATCTCTTCCGGATTGGCCAGATGTACTCGTTTCCCAGTGGTATCTCGAACTATGGAGGCATACTCCCTTTGCGGTGCAGACCTTGCAACTTCCTGTTGACTGTCATTCACCAGGGACGTTTGCCTGTTTTCATCCGTAGGATGCGCTCCCTCCCTCTGCGTGTCCACTACCACCATTGTCGGTTCTGTGTCGTTTCTCCGTCTAGTCGCCACTGGGCGTGTTGCGGTCGGACGGTGGGGGCAAAATTCCTTTAGATGTGCCGTGCTACTGCAGACGTAGCAGGATCTGGGTTGGCCGGCGTAGGACACCGATAATCTGTAGCTACCAATGACGATAAAACTAGGAATGTTCGTCTTCAGTTGCATCTTTACCGCTCATACCCCATTAAACACCGGGACGCGATATTGTCGGCTCCATTGTTCCTTCCGGACGTCATATACCGTTCCGTAACGCTGCAACGCTGCTTTTAAGACCTCTGCCGGGAGCTCTGGGGGTACATCAAACACTCGGACATTGACAGCATTACCGGTCACGTGTTCGATAAGCACTTTAGTCATCTCACCATTCATGTATGTGAAAGGTGTTTCCGCCGAGAAGGTATTGAGGGTTTTCTCCAGCAAGAGTGCTGATATTAATTTAACATACATTGCCCGTTCACTTGCGATTAACTGTATTGTATCCACTTGTTCCGCATTTAACCGTAATGTATCTGCTATGAAATCATGCACTTCATATGCCGACGGTCGCGTTGCACTTAAAGCAAACTTGATCCGGAGGGTATTTTTTCTCGCGTACATTTCCATTTCTTTTCACTGTTAAATTTAGCTGATCTACTCACTTTAAATTCCTACACTTGGTGATAGACAATATCACTCACAGTGTGGTATATGTCTTTCTTGCTCTCACTCACTGTCACGCCACACGCTGTAGACAAAACAACCGGTTCTCCTGGTACGTCCGCTCTGTCCGAGCGCTCGGGCTTGACTGCATCCTTAAAACATATTAAACTTAAATACCAACTTTGGCTTTTAACCTACTTTTTGTTTTTGAGTTATGCTGGCAACCGACTGATAAACACACACAAACACACACACACGCACACACACACACACACACACACACAAACAAACACACGCGCGGGCGTTATTTTTTTTTTTTTTTTTTTTTTATAATAATGTCTTGTTTGCATTCAGGGGGCCTCAAAGCACATATTTCTGGTGAAATCTCGACATCAAATTTTTGCTTGGAATACGATAATTCCTGTACTCACTATACGTAGTACTGAAAGTAATGTGGTTATTCCCACAATTTTCTCTACTGATTCTTGTACTAACTCTTCGTGCAATTGAATGCACATTTCTTATTGAAATTGTATTACAGTTAAAATACTTTGTGAAGCGGACTGCAGGCCGTGCCGTAGCCGAGTGGTTAGCCCATTCGCTTCTAACCAAAACGTCCCGGGTTCGATCCCAGGCAACCGCATGTGGGATTTGTGGTGGACGAAGCGGCGGTGGGGCGGGTTTCTTCCGGGTTCTCCAGTTTCCCTCGCTATCTCATTCCACCGGTGCTCCATCTTCATTCCATGTATCATCAGTGTCACCACCTGCGGTGCCGTATGTAGTAAAAGCAGGCGTTTAACTCTACAAAACAAAAGCCGACTGTGAAACTACTTTATGCTCGTATATGATAAATAATAATGCAGATCTAACAAGACTTAGTGTACGGAGACTCTCCTCTGCACCGTACTGCACTAGAGATTGTGCCGTGTGTACAAACCTGGAACTCTCTCCGCTCATAACCACACAGAGGGTGTTATTTACGCCTGCACTGCTTTTATGCAAGCGGGCGGGTCTATATAACTTTAAAAGGGATGGAGTAGGAGATTCAGTCATGTGCCCTTATAGCTCAAATGGATATCTTTGACCACGCGAGTAGCTTTTAATAACACTTTCGCCGGAAGCAATTGGGTACCGACGGTACTTTAAAAAATAACAAAGCGTTTAAAAAATTAAAATTGTTTCTGTCGCAAAATTTAATGTTGGTTCGATCGATACAAAATCCAATCACAGCCTAGCTATGCCTTGCGGTGTAGCATTGTTAAACACGCTGTAAATCCATTTGCACCCACAAAATTTATTTGCACAATAGGAGAAAGCTATTAGCCGCCATTAAATTTTCCGTCCTGTTTTCCTGGTAGCACCTAATAAACGTCATTTGAAGTAAACTGCGTACTTTAAATAGATTTACATTTTTAAGTAGTGATTCTTTGTCTATTCCTGAAGGTTTAACTGTTACATAAAATCACAAAAGATTCATTCCAAATGAAGTGGATTTAAAACGTAATTTTTAGAAAATTATAGATGTGCGTTATACGTGTAATGTAAATTACATTTTAACACACGATATTTTAGCTAAAAAAATAAAATCTGATGTGCTGCACTCACGTGACTTTCTCTCCTCTTGTACTAACTATTCTTACAGACTATTATTCCTTTATCTTCTTCACGTTAGTTGAGTTAAACATTTGCAGAAATTACCTTATTGCTAATTTTCTTGTAAGTGCAAAGGGAATATGGGAACACAATAGGCTTTAAGCGATTATCAATTCTTTTAAAGCTGGTCGTTATATGAATGCTTCTATATTCTGTTCTCTTTGCACGGCCAAGAAATAAAAAAGGAAATAACAACCTTCCGTTTGAGAAAAGTATAAGTATCGCAAAACTCACACAAATAACAAGGAATATCTCCGGAATGGTTCAATCCGCAAAAAATGCCCCTGCACATAAATGTTTGGTACAGTAAGCTTTCGTCTATCTCCTAAGGCTTTATCATCTATGCAAAAGTCAATAAGATTAAACAGGACTACGTGGGCTATAGTTGGAAAATTCAAAATGTCCGTTATATTTGCCATAAAAATATCTTAACCATATGGAATTTTAATCAAAATTGTTTGAGCCATTTTTGAGAAAATCAAAACTTTCAAAAAACTATCCATGTAAATGGTAGTTTAGGCTGAAGAAATTTAATTCAAAATCTTCGTGTCACACCCTTGAAAGATATTGAAAATAAATACCAACTTTGGTTTTTAACCGACTTTTCGTTTTTTAGTTCCGCGGTTCAGACACAGGCACACACAAACACATACACACATACACACAGAGTAATGCCTTGTTTTGCATTCAAGGGAGTTCAAGTGATATGTTTTCGGTGAAATCTCGACATGAATTTTGAGTCGAATACAATACTTTCTCTACTTACAATACGTGGTAGAGAAAGTAAACCGTTAGCACCATTTTTAGAAAATGTAATATTTCTCTAAGTATCCCATGTAAAAAACAGTTGGCAGGTGAAAGATTTTCTTGAAAATCTTTGTAACGCATCTTTAAAACATGTTCAATGTAAATATAAAGTTGGATATTTATGTTTTGCGTTATGCTGTTGACAATCACACGCATCCCCAGAACCCAAGGATAGCTTTTCTAAAGGCGACCTTTTAGGCTCATAGAACCTCTAAGTATTTCTGTCCGATAAAATGTCTACATAGAGTGTTTGAAAGTCTTATGCAGCAGTAATAGAAGTATGTAGGAAAGAAATGAGTGCTGACAAATTTAGTTGGGCCCTTTTCGTACGAACTTAAATAAAAGGTCGTAAATTGTGAAATCCCACTATGCTTCTCTTAGTATGTTAATATATTGACATTGAATTGTAAATTGAAAACATGGTTCCTAAAGCTGAATAATTCATGGTCTCTCACACTTTGCAATTTACTCCTATTATTCTTTGTCTTTCTTTTTAGTTCTTTCGTATTTTAAAGTAGAAAATTGAACTTACCAGAAAGTTTGCAGAGAATAACTTGTTGTGTTAAAGGAAACTTTGCGACCTAGCTGCCTGCAAAGGAATAAGAGTATTATATCTACATATGTCATTATAGCTATCGTAATTCTTAGCATTGGTAGCAATTTTAGTAAAATCACAAGAGAAGCTAATTGCTTTGGTATTTAATTAATATGAAGAACATTTTTATAACTTTCTTCTTTGAGGTATAAAACATTTATTTTAGTTCTCGTGACAAACTGCAGCACCGTGGTCAAATGGTTAGAGGGCTCGCTTCTCACCAAGGTGGACGGAGTTCGATCCTGGGGGACTGTATGTGGAATTTTGTGTGATATGTGGAGTGGTGTCTGGGCTGGTTTTAACCAAGTTCTTCGCTTATTTTTATTCACTATTAATTCCACCTACTGCTGCATAATCACTTTTTCGTTTCATCTATTTCACCATAATTTCGTATCACTTCTTTTTTACTCTCACATCAGGTATCGGACTGATCACCCATTGGGCATCTCTTTCTATTCTGACTGTTCCTCGATAGGCCTGTGACCCCAGGTGCTCATGCACTGAGAGTGTAGGTTCTTCATACGATGAGGGTAATTAGAAAAATAAGAACAGATGCGCACAAACACTGGAAGAACTTTCAAGACCGCTTACAGAAAAAAACCTTGAAGTAGACAAATCGAATTCCTTCCTGCTTTTTAGCCTAAAGGAATAGGACTAGTTGTTCTCAAATTGACACTTGCTACATATATATATAACTATTCTTTCTTTTCATATTACATTTTAGTAAATATTATTTACTTCGTGTTTATGTGCTGATTTTCTTATACTAATAATTATTAGTTATTAATAAGTGATATAATTTATTTAATTAAAATTGATGTACAATTTATGCGCAAAAATTCATATCCTGAAACATTTGGGTTGAGGAAAAACGCAAACGAAGGTATCAGATATGCCTTAATGGCCACTCACTGAAAATATGCATAATTCTTTAAACACTGCAGAATACAAAACATAATAATTTCTTGTGATACACTCCGCGCACTGCGATCTACGCAGATCTATTATGGCTAACAGCCCCTAGAAGGCAGGGACGAAGTGAGGAAACTACAGGGTGCCACAGACCGCAGCCAGATGGACCACAGAGACCTCGGAAGCCCCTAACAAGCGCTGAGATCTCTTCATCCCTGCGCCAGACCCCTCCAAGTAGCCATCATACTGTGGGTCCATTGTCGCATAACCATCACCGCCCACGGAGGAGAGCGACCACCGTATGCCATCAAGTGCCAAGAACAGTTACAGTGCATGAGCATCCGCGCCGTCAGTCCGGCATCACACGGCTGAAAGCACACCTGAGAGATGATCAGGAAATGGAATGAAGGGAAATTATGGAAAGTAAACCGTGGTATAAATTAAGTATCACAGCATATGCCTAGAGACAAAGGAAAACCACGGCGATCGAACCCGGGACCTCTCGAATGCTAGTCGCACACGTTGCCGCGGGCCAGCTCTGTCAATTGTAAATTTATATTAAAATTTAAGAATTTGATGTCACTTTTGGATGAAATCTAAAACCACTCCTAAAATCAACCTTTGCTCCAGAATATTGGTGTGCATTTTATTTATTCGAGACTATCTTGGTTTTTATGTTGACGGAAAACACAAGAGGGCCTCATACTGTAGGTTGCCGACAAGGAATACATCCTTTGTTAAAGACAGAAAAACACAGGATAACATGCCCCTCAGTTTCATCGCCGTGTTCGAAGGCAACTTCTCCAACAAAGTTGCGTAACGGGATAGTATCATGCCACGTTGCCAGGCGCTTCACCTGGGTGATTTAATATTTAGTTTGCCTAGCAAGATAACAAGGTATTGGCCCGCTGAGCACTGCTGTAGGAGAGGTTGCCGACATAAGTGGAGACAGGCACTTGAGAAACTGGATAAAATATTTCGCTACAAAATGCTCTCTACAAGTATTAAAATCTACATAATTTCAGCAAATATAAATGTACCACCATGCTCCCGCATAGAAGACCCTTTCAACACATAAATGCCTCTTCTTGATAAAGATTGCTAATGTACTTTACGATAAAGCACCTTGTAAATCAATAAAGCTTCCCTTCAACAATTCCTGATACTCAGAGAGGAATTAATCACTAAACAAATATTGGTTTCAAGGGTACCATTTCAAGCATTTAATCCATAACTTTTAAATCGATAATCACTCCTTGAAGACCTTCTAATGCAGATTGTTATTGCTTATTGTTATTGTTTATTATTATTATTATTATTATTATTATTATTATTATTATTATTATTATTATTATTATTATTATTATTATTATTATTATTATTATTATTATTATTATTATTATTATTATTATTATTATTATTATTATTATTATTATTATTATTATTATTATTATTATTTTCAAAATTTAATCCCTCACTAGACACTTACATACCTATTACTACGGGTCAGAATAATTTCCTCAAACTTTGAATCGAGATTTCTAAGCTTTGAGGTTTTAGGCATCTGTCAACGTTTAAAATGCTTCTTATGTTTCGCTCTTTAAGCTCTTTTTATAATACCTTGGTCTAATATGCATATTGTCTTTTAATAAGCTAAGAACTTTAAATATGTGCAAGATTTTTGAGAAAAAAATCTTTAAAAGGGCAAAATGTAAACTACTGACTTTTGAGTCACATTCACCCACATAATCGTGGCAACATAGAACATAATAATAATGCGTCTTGGTTATGTTGTTGTTGCCAACGTTTCACCCTACTATGTAGAGCTTCTTCTTATTGTTATTATAATTATATTATATAATTTGTTATATAATTATAATTACAAACAAGCTAGAAGTTGAAGAGACAG
Organism: Tenodera sinensis; assembly: GCA_030765045.1. Lineage (NCBI taxonomy): Eukaryota > Metazoa > Arthropoda > Insecta > Mantodea > Mantidae > Tenodera > Tenodera sinensis. The sequence continues at coordinate 78,582,341 of CM060969.1, forward strand.
CACAGTTCCTGCGGTGCTGCCAAAGAAAGCATTAGCCCTGAAGAAGCTCTACATAGTAGGGTGAAACGTTGGCAACAACAACATAACCAAGACGCGGCCTTCCCCGGAAATACTTATTATTATTGTGGATACTGGCCGCCGAAGCTTACGTAAAACATAGAACATGTTATAGTAAATAGCTTAAAGAGACATAATTTGCAAATCGCTTCGTTTACAAAAATTCGATTTTATACCAAGTTTATTCAAGTTTATTACTATTCAAGGCAATCTATGTTACAAGCTATACACCCTTAGAATTCATCAATGATTTCCTTAAAATGATTCAAGTCGTGAAAAAAGTGTGTAAAAAAGGTACTTCAGCTGTGAGCTTGAATTTTTAAGATCCAGTTCGACTTTCCAATCTTTGTCTACATACGCCTGGAGTGAAACAATTGCATAAAGGGATCTACAGTAGGAGAGGCTTTTTTATTTTCCTAATTCTTAAATACGAGTCGTAATTATTATTAATGAGTGTACTAGTACTGTGATCTATGTTCAATAAAAATATTCTTTTGCTATTTTTAATTAAACAGTATTGCTCTGTCATTCTTTGTTTTCAAAATAATGCGCATGTTTACATTTTTGTTTAGTTCTTTAATTTCTGCATTGAGAGGAAAAAGAAACAACAGTGCATATGAATTTTCTAACCAGCATTTGGCGCTATTGATCAATATTAATTACAGTTTCATTCCACCAGGAGAGCCATACATTCAAAATAATAGCAGCAAATGTCAACCAACATCTGCTGCAAGAAACAAGCTATGAAATATTTATAGCCGCGTAGCCAAAACAAACTCACTCATCCCAAACCTGTCCCTTTTTTGATGAATTCATTCAATGCCTAGAGGGAGGTAAACAGTGCACCAACACGACAGAAAGCTTTTACGTGATTTGGAATTAGTAAAAATTAATATGCATATCCCGTGCGAAATTTAATGGATTCGCCATAACGAGTAAAAATGGGTGCGCAGTGTGATATTTACTCTTTATGGGGAGGCGTGAGAAGCGACACTGGAATTTATTGCCGCGACGTAGTCATTCTGTTGCTTTTGTCCCTTCTTCAGTAATAATACCATTCTTGAATTGACCAAATTATTAAAAAATGTTTACGTGTTTATTGCTTTTTTAATCCATTTTCTATCATACTTGCCATTATTTTTACTTCTTGCTTGTTAAGTTATACCAATCACATGCTACTGATATAAGACTCCTTGTGTCACTAATCGATTCTGTTTTCCTCATTCTGAGATCTTGATGTATTTTCTGCGTCCGTCTCGCGCCACTTGCCACGCCATGTTCGCGGCTTTGGATTATTTTGTCGATTGCATTTACTCTTGAGTGAATTGATTTTGGTTGTGGCCACGGCCAGACCCCCGCTTTGTTTTAGTTTAATGGACAAGAAACATTTATTGTAATGGAAACTTTTACTTTTTCTGGCTCGCACGTTGCTTCTAGCTTTTACAAATCAGTTACACATTATAGACAACCATTTATGTTTACTCAGAGACACATAAACACACACGTGTATTCTTTCGGTAACATTCCTAAACTTATTGTAAGTTGCTATTTTTAGCTTGCAACAACCGTATATTGTCCGGCCGCGCATCAACGAGAGCCGAGGTGGAGTACCTCATTCCACTGTGCGGCGAACAAACAAGGTAAAAGTGGAGCCGGCTGGAACAGAAACCGATTTAAACGGTTCGAGAAGCTTTCGACTGCCACTTGCTTACGTGAAGTCTTGAGAACAGGTGTATTTTCCGGAGAATTCACAGGCAGTTAACTCTTAAGTGCAGAGCTAAGTCAGTGTTAGTGAGTATGAGAGTATCGTCGGAAGCTGTTGTTGCGTCAAAATTAGGGTCTAACAGAACTGCTGTGAATTACGAATTATGTTAACGACAAAACACAGGATTGTGTTTGTGTGATTCAGTTTTAGAGGCGAAGTGAAGAATAAAAGTAACTGCACTTGTCATCATTATCATCAATCATAAGGATTTTGACCTGTTCCGTCCTCTTCAAAGAAATTGGTCCCTCCATCGTTTCGTGTCTTCCTGTGCCTCACTTGCCTTTGGGTTTGTACTCTAAGATGTTTTTAGGAATACGGTGCTCTGGCATTCTTTGTACATGTTCATAATATTTTTCTTGATATTATTTTATTTTATTATTTAAATTAAATATTTTCAGTTCGTCTCTTATCATTTCATTGTATTGTTTTTCATTGCATTGTTATTTACCACAATAGTTTATGATTTTGTTTTAGTGGCAACGCAGGCTGTAGAGGATTAGCATTGTTGTCTAAGCTTATTCAAAGTGTTGTTATCCACACAAATTCTACAAGTGACCCTTTACCTTAAACAATTTGTCACTAAAAGAACTCTATGCTTAGTTGAAAGCTATTATCGTACATATTGTACCTACTAGATGTGCTATGTTTGATTCTTGTGATTTAAGGGTCAATCCTATGGGAGGGTGTCATTCTCCTAGTGAGTCTTGCACTGACCTTACCACCAGTTTTGATCTGACAAAAAATAAGTTCGCTGTACGAAATTAAAAATAATTTCATTTCCAATGAATTGAGGTATTTTAACCACAGAAACTCTAGCACTATACTATCCATCAGACGTTGTAAAATAATATAGAAAAGTCAGTTGGTGTATTCACTTAGCTTTCTCTACTTTATGAGTGACCACAATTTATTCTTATACTTTTACATGCGCTATAATAAGATTTTAACTATTATTTGACAATTTTTAAATTGCCATTTGACTAGAATAGTATTATTTTGCGTAGTCATGAAACATAATAAATATATTTAGATACATAATTCTGAACCTGTCGTCTTCAGATTAAAATGAGAGGCATTTTATTGGCAAAGCTTCAAATTACAATTTTATCAGTCATCTGGACAACTTGTTTATTTAATTATCTTGAAAAATACGAGAATATTTAAAAACCACAGGTTCTCAAAAATAGCTAAATTCAAATGATAGTTTTCTCTTATGTAAACTATCCAGACTGTGCAGAATAAATAAAATTCCCTTCGACCCGTTATTTAGCTTTAAGCGCATGAGTTACAGCACCCAACAAAGCAAACGATAATCGAGAGTTTGGGGAATAAAAGATGGAAAGCGCCATTACGATGATGTTTATGTCCTCTGTCTGTCTCCCTTGGAAATACAATCTGCTCTATTAAGCCGAAAAAATTAAATTTGCTATAACAAATGGCACTGGAAGTCGAAAATATTGCGATAATCGCTGCCATCCCTTGAAAAGCATAGCGAAAGCAACAAATATGGCTCGCAATGGTAGACAAAGGAACATAAACAAGCACATTTTTCTACATACAAAGATTAATGTCTGCATTTGAATATGTGCGCAAGCCGAGAGAAGCATACAAATCATTGTGTATTACATGAATACACCAGGAAGCTCTTGAAGATTAAAATCATAGCGTTCTCAACTCAACAACAGCACAACCCAGGAAAGTTGAGATATACCCATTATTCTAACATGTACAGGAATGTCATAATTTTATTTTCACAGAAATTTTCTACAACGTAGATTATTTACATGTGCCACCTAATCTTTCTTCAACATTTAGCAGTAAAGCACAATCCTTTGTGACCGTTTATGTCTTCAGTGTAACGGGGTAAAGCAATGAAAACAATGATTAAGAGCTTTTGATTTACATTAAAATGCACGCTGGATGCGGAACTCACGGACAAGTTGTTCAACAATCCATTTGGCCAACCAACTAACCTAGATAGCTGCTGCGAGAGCCATAAACTAAAACAAACTAAGAGAGGCGCTGTACTGAACCCGACCCAGAATGTTTTCTTACTGTCCGCGGGAAAAACAAATCCTTACAATCATGCGCAACAAAATTACCACAAATGTTATTATATTTCATTAGCCTGTCCTCTAAAAGTAATACATCTTGAAACGTAGACTTAGAGTAGAAGGGTCAGTGAGATAGCTGAGATTTGAACCATGATATTCCGCTTTCCTTGCGTTGCCGGTTAAACATTCAATTCCCTAAATTACTTAATTTCCGGGTAAAGCATAAGAAAATCGCCAATCTATTAAGACATACCGCAATGCCGACTTAGTGACTATCTTAAGTAATTTAATTCCCGGGCTTTATTGGTAACGTATTAGGTCAATGGTAAGCCATTGAAAAATTGATATTATTAAATTACACAGTCTTTAAGTTTTTCGTTGATAAACACTTCGCATGGTACTAACCTGACCTTGCTGTTGTTTATCTCTAATTATGCTGAATGTTTTCCGCTCGATTTAATGGTTCACGCTAATATTGCCTGTCCCATTTATATTTGCCAGCAAATTTTACTATGCAACGTATTACGTGGTTTTCTTTTACGTAACACATTTACAAAGCCTTCTCTACTCACCCTTCAACATACAATTCACACAATTTTCTATGATTGAAATAGAAATGTGTATTACGGTCACAGGTTGTCTACTCACTTTTATTTTACATTCACATGTTTTGTCTTCTCACCCTTTAACATGCAGTTCATCAAACCTATATAATATATGGAGGTTGGTATGTATGAAGAAGATAAACTCTAATACTACTTGATCGTTCACCATGCACACTGGCGCAATTAAGGGTTTTTCATAGAGTTTTTTGTGCTATCCGTTTTATTATACAGCGCATTACATTCAGGTGGTTCTCTCTGCCCGCTTTTCTTTTACATAACACATTCCCTGCTCCGCCTTCTACAAACAATTCATGCAATTTTCTATACGATTGAAATAGAAATGCAATATATTACATTTACACTGTTCTCTCTACTCACTTTTTTATGAAACGCAATCACACTTTCTTCTCTACTCCCTCTTATACAAACAATTCATACAGTTTTCTATATGATAGAAATAGAAATTCAATGTGTTACATTCGCATGTCTTTCTTTACTCGTTTTTCTTCGTGAAGTACTTGTTGTTTAACAGTGCGTTTGGATAGTGTATTTCCCGTAGTTTTAGATGGGTACATAGACACATACGTATACGATATAGGTCTCCAACATAAAAGAAGACAGATATGCCATCGTTAGTAGGAAAAAGTTGTAGGTTCATCCATTGTTGTCTTGTAGAGAGGCAATACTATGTTCCCGTTCCCTAATCATAAATTCTGTAGGAAATATACCTATATTAATTAAAGGTTGGACACACAAAGCTAACAGAGTCGTTAAAAAGTTTCTAAAAAAAGGGACAGGAAATCTGAGTGGAAGAGAATGGAGCAGTAACTTCGTAGACTCTGTGGCGACTTCACAATGAGCTGACCAGCGAACCAGCACATTTGTATAAATCCAGTGAGGGCCATTAAACTTCTTAGCTAATGGCCTTTCTGCCGGACTAAGGAATACATTGTAAGAGAACTTCTGTCTAGCACTGGGCAAATAATTACTCTCATGTCGGCAAGTCCATCGCTTAATCAGCTAAATTCTGCTATGGCTATTGCCGGATTTGCATCCCAATAACTTCCAAGAAGTCAAACATTTAGATACTTGTTTTCTTTTTCTCGCGCTTGACTGATTCATCTATAAAATTCAGTACTGACATACTCTCTGTAAAAGGCTACTTGGAAATCCATTACCCAAATAACAAGTAATAAGTTTGTGCTATATTAAACACAGCTAACAATATAATAATATATTAATCAACGACAGCATAATGACAGCAATCAAGATGCGAGTATATTTTATGAAACAAGCGGTAGCGAACTTCATAATATGCATATGAGCTTCTTAATTGATGTCATTATTGTGAATTTTTATGCAACTATTTATGCTCGATCTTGAGTCAAGTGTAAAACATTTACAAAATGGCTTTGATAATCTAACCTGCATGTTTATTATTACTGTGTCTGACATTTTAATCGTGCATTTGTTATTGGACTGTACATAAAGAATCGATAGTTGCGCCTTCAACTGCGAAATTATTTATTTTACCGTTATATTGACCTTGACACAGTTATACATGAAGTATAAATCATATTACCTTTAAAAAAGTGGGCTTTCAAAGCGAGAAGGCAAATTGAATTTACTTGAACGTTATTCGCAATATTAAAAATAATTATTGAAGAAACAGTGTAGGTTTAATTCATATAGGGGAATTGATAGTTTCGCTTTCAGCTCCGTGAGACGCAGGCAGATGGCAAACTGTTGATTGCTAGGTGGGGATCTTTTGATTGGTGGTTAGCAGTATCGTTATGAATAGGTGGATACAATGAGGTCCATTACAGTGGCGTATATGTGCTACATTATGGCATGGTCAAGCATAAAATATATAATCGATCAATAATCGCAAACTGAGCTAACCTTCATTTTATCGGGACAAAGAAAATTCAATCTTTGTAAATGGCAAATTGGCCATAGATTCCAGCATACATAAGAATTAAACATGAATACAGATACGCCATATGCGTGGTGTCATACCTTAAAGTTCCAACTGAGCTTAATGTTGCTATAATAAAATTAAATAGTGTGTTTTAAATTAAGTATCATAAAATTACAAGATTTGTTTCTCATCACTGAAAACAGGCAAAGCATGAAGAACATGCTAAATCATCTTATGGGAACAAGTACTTATACATTTTACAGCGTTTAGAATTCAATACTAAGCTTAATACATCATTATATTTTAATAAAATCGTATTTATGAAATCATATAGGCTTTTATCAAAGTTACGATTTTCGAGACTAAACAATTAAAACTTTCACTCTTGAACAGCAACAGACCTAGGCAATGGTGAATATAACAATAAACCAACATGAAGCAGGTTTCATATTCATTTACCTTTTTCGTTTAATACTTTAAATTCCGAAAAATCACATATAAACCTTAAATGAACATTGCACCGAGAAGAAACATTGCTTCTAAGAGGAAATGAAGTAAATATACTTAGCTTCTTCAATGCGTATTCTGATGCTTTGCGTGGAAGCTTTAGTACCCGATTTCTGCTATATTTAAAATTATCAGACATTTTCGGGTAGAATAAGTTCTTCGTGTGAGATTCACTGCAACATTTTAATCAAATTAGCAGGATAAGTTTAATGTATATAAAAGAAACGTATATACCTTTTGTGCTAAACTGTTTGCTTGTAGGCAATGGGCAAAGGGCATTTATTTGATTTTTATTTTCTCTACTACATAGGTAGAGGAAGTATTGTATTCCACCCAAAACTTCGATCACGATATTTCACCGGAAATATATGTTTTGAGGCCCCCTGAATAAAAACAAAACATTTTTAGAAAAAAATCCGTGTGTTTCTGTGTCTGGCTTTGGACAACGTAACTCAAAAATGAAAAGCCGGTTAAAAACCAAAGTTGCTATTTAAGTTTAATGGTTTTAAGGGATACAACACCAAAATTTTGAAGAAAATACCCTCCCCCCTAAACTACCCTTTACACGGAAAATGGCTATGACGGTTTTATTAAAATGTCATATTTTTAAGATATTTTTATGAGAAATGAAATGTATATTTTGAATTTTCTAGCTTTATTCCATATAGTCCTGTTTACTCTGGATGGGATTTGAATAATTCCTATAAGAAATAGAGCAACTCTTACTGTACAAAAAAATGTAGATTTCGCTAAAACACACAATATAATGTTTTTTGTAGAGTGAATCATTTCGGAGATATTTCTTGTTACTTGTGTCAGTTTCGGAAATCACACTTTCGTCTAATGGAACATCTTTGTTCATTTTTTACGTTAGTCGTGCAAAGAAAACGGAATCTCAAAGCTTTAAAAGATTTGACTATCGCTCAAAGTTTACTTTATTCCCACCTTTATTCCCACTTTATTGCACCTAGAAGAAAATAAACAAGATAACTTGTACAAATGTTTATCTCAACTAACACGAAGAAGATATAGGAATAATTGTTTGTAAGAATGGTTAGTACAAGAGTAGAGAAAGTCATGTGAGTGCAACACATCAGATTTTTTTTATATAATGCAGTAGAAATAACACAAAGTTTAAGAGCATAATGCCTACCTATAAAAGTAATTAATAATTCCATGTGTTGAATGTACAAATACAGTCTGTATAGAAGTTTCATTTTGGGGGGCTTTAAGAGCGCCATTCGCATGCATCAGTACATCAATTTTCTTATTTGAAACTGTGTATATTTCAACTGTTGTTTATGTTGTGTAATACTTTAAATTGGAAAGTATTCGATTTTGATCTTTACTACTTCATTGTGTTAAAAGGCAGTTGGAACTAACAAACGCAGCGTTTTGAAACTGGTCAATTAGCTAAAGAGTTCAATGGGTCATTTATGTGCGACTACGCCTGCCTGTATGAACTGACTCAGTGAAATGGCTAATCAACGACAAGGGTTGTTGAAAGCGGGCGGGAGATTGTATTGGAGGGGAGAATCGCCCTTCTTTTTCATCGGCCTCAATAGGCCATCAACTACGACAATTATGTAACACAATATTTTGTTAACTTACCGTGTCAAATATGTCACTCATAAATTGTGACGGTTTCACCTTTTATTACTGGAAAATGCTGTAAATTTCCAGGATTTAACAACTACCTAAAATTTACCTTGATATTCTCCAGATCGCTCTATTGTTTATGAACAGGCAGAAATTTCTAACCATTAGAGCCATAAGGTTGAATTGTTACTAGATAATAGCTAGGTCACGAATCACCCCCACCCTTGTATAGTATTGGACCTCTGCAGGCAACATTCAACCCGGTTTTTAAATGCCTATCAGAGATCGCTTGACTGCTGTTGTACGCGTTTTTTTTTTCTAAGGGAAAACTTGAATCAACTGCTTAAAAATTCCGATGCCTGTTTATCAACAAAAATTTCTGAAATAAACACACTATTAGTATATTAGAAATAAATATTTTACCTGCTAATATTGAAAAATATCATCCACCACTGTAAAAATACACTAACGCAACCCCGTGACACAACAGCCCCACCAGGCTAAGGACTACCGTCCGACCACTATCTCCCTTACCTCTGCCCACTACAGGCATCATGAGGGGGGCGCAGAACTGGAGGTGGGACGTGGTCAGCACCATGGTGCCTCCCGGCCAGTTATACGATCTTCTCTACCAGGGACTTCTACTTTTCAGACGAGTAGTTCCTCAATTGCCCCCTCAGAGACGTAATAATTCCGAGTGCACTCCAAACCAGGTCTCCAAGCGGGAGAAAATCCCCACGCCGGTACCGAGAATCGAACCCATGTCCCCCACTGGGTAAGCAGCAGTGCTACCGGCGCGCTAAGAAGAGGACCTGTAAAAACACTGTTCCACCTATTTGAGAGATAAGAAAAATTTATATTTAGTTTACTTTCTTCCAAGCTCAGCCATCACATCTGCAAAACTGAAAGAATTCTGGGAAAAAAAGGGGGGGAAATGGGGGGGGGGGGGGAGAAGAGGGGAAAAAAGAAAGAAAGGCTATTACAGCGGTTTCGAAGGAAAAGAAATAGGTAGATAAAATAATAATTGAATTGACACTCGCGAAAACAATCTAACCTTCTTTTTCAAACAACAACAAAAAAGTGCTTGCTTAGATCTACTGCAGAAACTACAGATCCTCCATAGTTTGGCTAACCATAAGCAAAGCTCTATGATGATACAAGCTTGCAATAATGATAGTTTATTGAACACTTATTTTGTTTTATTAAAGTAAAGTAAAGCCCACTTATGCAGTAGGCCATGCAGAGGCATAATGTATGTTATGGCATGTGGAATTGAATTTTTTATGGATAAAGCGACGCATGGGTGGCTTTCCTCCGGGTTCTTCAGTTTCTTGCGCCATCTCATTCCACCAGTGCTTCATATTCATGCCATGAATGAGTAGTGTCACCGCCTGCGGTGCCGCATGTAGTAAAAGTGGGCGTTAAAGACTACCAAAAAAGGCATACTTGCATTGCAATGTTATTTCTAAGTTATAATCTATGTACAATTTGTTTCAGCAGCATTTTCGAAGACCGTTCAGTTCTTAAAACCTGTTCCCACTTTCATTCTAACATTTTTAGAAATATTTCTGAACAACTTCCCATAAATATTTAATAAGTTTTTAATTAGGTATAAGAAACAATCAGAATTTCAGGTTTTAACCGACTTTCGTTTTTGAGTTAGGCTGTGCACAGACTGATAGACAGACACACAGACACACAGGACCTTTTTCTAAAAATGCTATTATTTGGATTCAGGGGGTTTCAAAACATATATTTCCGGTGAAATCTCGACATCGAATTTTTGGTTGGAATACAATACTTCCTCTACTTACCAGTAGAGAAACTAAAACTCACATACAGGCTTTTAGTGTCAACGAGATATTATGCTAAAGCATAAGGATGGCGAAGCACTAGCTAATATTTTATGTACAAAAGTGTTGTTTGCTGAAACCGTTTGGGTTCCGAAGCTTATTCCAATTATCTGCAGGAGAATACAACACATTTTCGTTTAATACGCTCGTAATTTTCTGCAAATGTTATGAAGAGCTGCAACAAAATTTATTGCTTAGTTTGTTTTCACAGGAATTAAAGCAGGACTGCCCCTTCGTTATTCCAAGAAGGATTACAGTTTCACACTCGGAGGACGACAAACAGACTCGACTTGGCAGAGCAATAAATCTCATCATGAGCGTACGTGCGTGTATGTGATGCGCGCGCAGCTCACCTCCACATGATGCCGTATTGATCGCACTTGTTGCATTAATAACTAACTTAACAACACCTGTTGATAACAGCACCAAGATAACACGAACGGCAATACCTCCTATATTGTATTACTCTCCTGTATGTTACAACATTGTCGCACTACTGAGTGTTTCCCAAGTTTACTATACTAATCAGACACCTGAAGTATTGCATTGACACTCTTATTCCCTGTCTTGTGTTATCATATGAGTTTACACCAATCACATTATTGTTACAGAGGGAACAGTAGAGCAAGTTACATAAACTTCAAAAACTTTACCTCTTTTAACTCGATTTATTTATTTTTGTAGTGTTTAACGCACGCTTTTACTACATACGGCACCGCAGGCGGTGACACCGGTGATACATGGAATGAAGATGGAGCACCGGTGGAATGAGATGGCGGGGGAAACCGGAGAACCGGTAGTAAACCCACCCCAGCGCCGCTTCGTCCACCATAAATCCCACATGCGGTTGTCTGGGATCGAACCCGGGCCACTTTGGTGAGAAGCAAAGGTCTAACCTCTCGGCTACGGCGCGGCCCCTTTAACTCGATCACTACAGCTCTTCACCTCATACTTTCTTGGTCATTAAATGGTTAACACCACTATTAAATAACTTAATTAGAATTTTTGGAATTGTTACCATGAAATAGGAAAAAATATATAAATAAAGGTCGGAGGGATGTGCGCTCGCATGCGATACAGGTCAGCAGGACGCAGAGTACGAATGGCGTCAGAAGTACATTACGGCCATCAAATGTCCAAACAACTGCCACTAGAAGCAAGAGTCGAAAACAACGTAACTTAGTACTTTATGAACTAGTGAAGCATTGCCTTGCAAGTGTATGCAGACGCAAGGTCAAGGTGTAGTATAACGCGACTATTGCTATTGTAACTGCAAAGTCTTTGATATCGCATGAACTATCTAAAAATATCCAACAATTTTGCAATGTTGGCCAAAGCTATAACAAGCTATTAGAAAAATCGGGTTTGGAAATGTCCAAGGGCGTAATAGAAGACTTAGCTAATTTAATTAATAGGATGCATACGCATTCCTAGTTTGGCAACATTATCGTAAACATGATTAGAAGCAGAACTGATGCTCGCGATATCATTGTTTATCGGGAATTGTTTACTGATGTAGTGGCTGGCTGCATTCCTGCCAGGGTCCACAAGCTGGTGAACAAACTGCATGGAAAAACGCACACGTCTTCGGTCTTTATATATAAACCTTTTATAGCCAATCCTGACTTCACATTTGGACTTTTGGACATTTGGGAAAAGTCTTCATTATCTCTAAGTTCATCGAAATGCTTAATTTTGAAATACCGCCACTTGATCCAATTGTGCGGTTATTGAAACCATCTACGGAAGATAAAACAGTTAGTACCAGTGGAGTTCCACAGTTGTCGTTAGCTCCGGTTCCTAGTGATACAACATCCACTCACCAGGGTGAAGATGTCATTCCTGCTATCTCTCGCTACGCCCAACAGGAAACGCCCGCAGTCGACTACCAGAGGATGAAGGCAAAGGGCCTTCGAAGTCGCTGGCACATCGTGTTATGGACAGTGATGATGTTTCAACAAGTTACCTGCTAAGAATGAATTCAAACTCCAATGATGTCGCGAAATAAGTTCCTCGCGAAATATGGACAACTATAACAGACATAAAATGTAATGGCCGGTGGCAGGAGAAGTTGGTCAACACAACACCCAATCATAGGTTTCCTATGCCTTGCAGTGTTGTGTAGCTAAACGCACTGAAATCACGTTGTAATTCCGATAGCATGAACATAATTTGCGTCCACAAAATGTATTTGCGCAGCGGGAAAGAGAATACTCTGATCATGAAGTGATCAGCTATCAGTCGTCATTAAATTTTGTATCTGGCATGGCAAACTCCTAACACATTAAAGATTTAAACCATAAAAACCTAACAATCTAAACAAAGCACAATAAATGCTTAACAATAGAAGCACTAAAATTAATAGTATGACATCGCCTAGCACATACTACATATAGCTTGAAACAAAATCACTGGTAGGTGCATAGCTAACAAATATAAATCACACCTATGACTCGGCGAAACACTGTCAATGCCAGTGTACTCATGTATTTTTAGACGTGGCGAATGACCTTGCTAGGATCTGCGCGAGTGACACCATGCAAATTGATAGTGGAAGCTAACATCTGCCCTTCCTACTTGAAATAAACAAGATGCTGCTGATAATGCGAGCGGGTGTTGTACTTAATCATGCACCGTCCTGCGAAGTTATTACAAGGAAGTCGGAGAGATACTAACCTAATACCCCTAGACCCTTATAAATAAAAAGTGAACTCCACCATAAAGCACTGCGCAACCTCGAGCCATTCCTCATGTCTAAAAATACCCCAATAAATCCATGATTTTGTAACTTTTTAGAATCTCTTAAGGTTTTACCAATGCAGTCTAAAATACATCATTAGCATTCGAGGAAAACTTAGCACTTCTTTGAAAGGATTTATGATGATAGGTTTATATTCTCGTAACACGGAATCCAGCATGTAGCGAAAAAATTATTTCTTGTCTTTTCTATCTCGACTTTCCTGCTCATTTTACTTCATCTGTTTCAAAGTTGAAGAAACAAGCGACGGCATTCAGTGTGTTGCGACTGAAGGGAAAGGTGCATGTTGTAGAAGTTTCTTCCTGGTGTAGTCATTCTAGACTGATCAGTTAGTCCCCGCCTCCAGGTGCTCTCGGGCAGGCACCCCTTTAGAGGAACCTCGGGAAATCAGGGACTTAAGGATTGGCTTGAATGCGTTCGAAACGTTAAGGATGTAATTCACGCATGCGCACGTCGTCACCGTATCTGATCGTTCGTCAGGTTTGACTTCATTCCTTCCTCCCAGAGGTGGAGTTAGGGGTAATGCAACGAAGCTTGCTAACGGAATCTGCACGGAACTTCGGTATTACTCGTATCAACTCGCTCATTGAAGGCAACCTGTCACTTCGAGTCCCAGCATTGACCTGACATTCTCACTGTCTACTCCCCCTTTACTCATTTAGTGCTATATGCACACCTCGAGACGTTGTTATTGGAACCCATAATAGGGATACTATCACTCTGCAAAGGACGTAATGGTACGGTACAAAAATAGTCTTCTGTATATCCTGCAGATTTGCATCCACATTATCACTATATTTACGATATACAGTAATGTGGTGAAAGGAAAGAAAAGAAGTTCAAGAATGCCTGCTTCGTGTTAGTTTCCTGTTCTAATTGTCAGTAGCTTATATAAGATTTAATTTACCATTGATTATTAAATTCCAGCACGTACTCCAACTGTTATTCTGTGCTCGAGAAAAATGCTCTTTTCCTGACTGTTGTAGAATATTGAAATGTGTAGATTAGCATCAAAACTATCAACAACCATCAACAAAATTAATCAACATTTTGACCCAACTATGTCAAATTACCCGCCCATCACTGAAAAAGGAATCAGAAGTGGATGTTCGCTATTACTACACCGGTGTGGGCTTTCTGTGTATTTACTTTCCGCATCGTTTCTAAACGCGCATGTACAGCTTAGAAGGCATTGTATTTAACGACGATTCCAGATATTGCCTCATTAGTGACACCCGACGACAGGGAGTATACAGAACTAATGATGGTAGTTACATGTTCCTACCGTATATCTGGAGAATAGTTCCCTTCTATGAGGGAGGCACTATGGCTTGAGCAGATGTAGGGTATAGAGCTTTAAAAACCATCACTACGTCAAATGTATGCAAATTAAATCGTGATGCTTCTTGCCATTGATCTGAAGAATTTCCATTCTCTTTCCAGTAGCGCCGGAGTATATCAATCTTTCCAAATATCCTTGAAGATGTCATATCCATCATCTATATTTCTGCCCGTTCTATAGGCCTCAGACCGTTTAAAAATCCTGCAAACACGTCGATAATCTTTGATGGCTGCTACCACCCTGAGAGAACTCCCATCTGCAAGTTCAAATTCATCATCGTAGCACAGATTTTATAGCTCTGTTGAACATTACTCAAAGAAGTTCTGATAATACTGCTACTTCTTAAGTGGCAAACCTGGTTCGATTCCCGATACCGGTATGCGGATTTTCTACTCGCTGGGGGACCTGGTCCGGGGTGTGCTCAGCGTCATTAGTTTTCTAAGATTACATTTAGGAGCTACTTGGTTGAGAAGTAATGGCCCCTGGTTGTGAAGACTGCATGCACTGGTCGGGAAAGACCGGGGCGCTGACCATCTTCCACCCTCCAGGAGTGCACCCCGCTCATGACGCCTGTGATGGACAAAGGTAGAAAACACAGCGGCCGGGCCGCATGCCTTAGACCTGAAAAGAGCTGCTGTGCAGCGGGATTAGTAGATGTAACCCATAGATTTGGGCTATTTATGAACAAATTTGAAATGTGTTTATTTTTGTGTTTACCTTTGACATTTTACCGAGTCTAAAACTTGTATGTTTTGTCAAGAAACTTGTGTATTTCGTTGGATACAGAGACACTGTTGACGAAGAACTTTGATTGGTATTTAGCTGGTACTCCAAGAAAATCAGTAGCGGCTTAGCAGTATTTAAAATGTCTATGTCACTGCTCATATTGTGGCTGAAGTAAAGGCTGTCTCACAAAGAATGCAATTTTTAATTTAATAGAAAACACAGAATTTATTTGAAAGTTGCTTATATCATTATGTCAATATGAAGCACAAAGACTGCAATTAAACACGAAACAAAATATCAGGCAAATGTCCTCAACGGATTCGTCTGCACACATCCACTCTGGAAAAAAAGTTTCGACGACTCTAGAGCAAGTATCCGCTTAAATTTGACACAAGACACGTCTAATTTCAGCCTTCAGTTGGGGGATGGTTTGTGGATTGTTACCACACACACAAGATTTTACATACCCCAACAAAAAAGAGACGAGCAAGAAAATATTCTCTTTCAATTTTTATGGCGACAATTGCAAGAATTGAATGTGGAGAGCTTGTGGTTCCAACCGAGGGAGCAACTTTCACACTGCCGTTGACACAAAGTTACTCAGATTTTGGTTTTGAGATTTTGTTCTAGTCAGCCTAAAAATGGGTACACATTAAATGAATAACTCTTCCTTGTAAAGGAATACTGGATTACGAATTCAATTGCAGCTACTCAAAGGGTATACCAGAGAGAATTTGGTGTTCGGAATGCTGCCCAAAGAAACATAATTCTAGGACTGATAAACAAATTGGAAACAGCTAAACCTCTGGTGAATGAAAAAGGCAAACATAATTCATCTAGGCTTCCCATGGTTGTTGACGTAAGAGCACGACTGGAACAGTCACCCAAAAAGTCATTCAGAGTTTGTCGCAGTAGGATATAGCTATTGGACCAGCGACAATCCCCATGTTATTGATGAAACACCTATGCACCCGGTTAAAATCGGAGTTTGGTGTGCAGTGTTCTCACAGAAAATAATGTGACCAGCCCTTTTAAAGCAATGTGAACACTGTAGAGTACCGACAGATTTTCATGGAATTTTCTGAGCAACTAGACGATGGAGGGCTGAGTCAAGGGTAGGTATTCTCAGAAGGACGGTGCTACATGGCATACATCAAATGAATCCATGACATTCATTTTCTGAGACCGGATAATTCCCAAGAACCTCTGGCCACCGAGGTCTCTGGATTTGATTCGCCAGACTTCTTTCTATGGGGTTACTTAAAACAAGGGGATTGACAACAATGTCCTCCAAGTGGCCAGTAACATGGAATGACGTGTTGAGTTGTAGCTTACAAGGATAGAGGACATTTTCAGGATTTTCTATAGAGGCAAATAATCTCCCAAAATTCCGCTGCACTTCAGGTATAACAAGTTCTCGCTATCATTGGTCGTTTAGAAACAAAGAAATAATTGTGTCAGTTCTTCATAAATCACCCTACATAATGAAGGAAAGAGTCTTGAAAGGCCTTTGAGAATACAGCAAATTACGTGTCATGCACTGATAATGAAATGAAATACGTAATGTAAAATAAGAGCAAAATTCCGTAGTCTTTACTTGTTTCACTTCTTTCAAACAGATTGGCCCTTCGAGACCTGCCCATCGCTCCCTGCATTAATCTATATGCCTTCACTTCTCTCACCAAACATTAATTTTATACGACTACTCACGAATACATACGAATTTACACGAGTAGAAAAACAGGTCAATAGAATTAAAGCAAGGAGTTATGAAATTATGATCCACATTGCAGTTTGTAAATTTAAATCTAAAATTGACATTAAGGAAATATTTTAATTTTTCGTATGTGCATGAGTCTAATTGATATCTTATCAATTGAATAAAAAGTTTAACTGGATACAAAAGAAGTCTATGCAATATTTGAGAAGTTTGAAAATAAAATGTGTACTGTCTAAGAAACACACTCGTGCTTCAGGTTCAAAGCAAGGAAAAGTTCTACAGAAGAAGGAGCAATTTCATTCCAGGAATTTAGACAAACGGGGAGAAGTGCAACACGTCCTTGTTGTGGTGAAGTGAGAATGACCTCCTTTAGAGAACGTGACACTGTAATGGCTCCCCTGGCGGTAACCAAAGGAAACACTTCACCTCATGCTTTTCACCCACTTGTTAATTTTCAACTTGAGAGAAAAAGGCCTTTCCCTGTGGTGCACACATTCTCTTGCTGGGTGTAACACTCCCTCCTGCTGCTGCTGAAAATAATCTATATTTTATGACAGCAACGATTAGCATCTCCAAAACCTCAGCAGCTCTCAAAATAAGCACACTGCAGGACGAAGAATTGTGGTTATGGTGGTCTATATATATATATATATATATATATATATATATATATATATATATATATATATATATATATATGTGTGTGTGTGTGTGTGTGTGTGTGTGTGTGTGTGTGTGTGTGTGTGGAAAGCGAAGGCATAACCCTCTGTAAAAATCTGAGGTGTTATATTCACAGGATTTTTTCTACCCTCAGGCGTCAGAAATACAAATTTGTACAAAACTCTGTAAACTATTCTTATACAGGCTTAACTTTCCATGCATTTCATGTTAATAAACCTTTGTAACTTTATAACTACTTTGCCGAAGTAGTTTATTGCACATTTCGTTGTAGATACAAAGAGCATAGGGCAGCAATGGAAAAACTTGTCTCCTTGGAGACAGTCAGTATCCAGTGATGGAGACAAACAGGCAATTCCATGGCAATTTCTAGCCATACCTTGAATTTTATGGAAATGTCTTTAGAAGACCTCTTTATTCTGGATGATATTTTATAAATGGTAAACAGCAAGAGACTGACCAAGGCTTACTAAATAAAAAAACGTGGATCTCGTTAAAACACACGATTTGTGACAAATTCTTCCTTTTTTTCTTTAGAGTAAACCATTTCGCAGATATTCTTTATTATTTGTTTGGATTTGCTGACATTTACATTTTTCTCAAATAGAAGAGTGTTATTCGTTTTCTACTTTCTCTACTGGTAAGTAGAGTAAGTATTGTATTCCACCCAAAATTTCGATGCCGAGATTTCACCGGAAATATATGCTTTGAAACCCCCTGAATTTAAAAAAAAAAAAAAAAAAAAAAAAAATCACATTTTTAGATAAATCTGTGGTCAGCATAACTCAAAAACGAAAAGTCGTCTAGAAACCAAAGTTGGTATTTAAGTTTAATGTCCACCAGGGATGCGACACGAAGATTTTCAAGAAAATATCCCCACCCTAAACTACCCTTTACATGGAAAGTTTTGACTTTCTTGGCTCTAATGAGTTTGATTAAAATGCCATATTTTTTAGATGTTTTGATGACAAATGAAATGTGTATTTTGAATTTTCTGGTTATAGCCTATGTAGTCCTGTTTACTCTGGATAACTTTTGAATAACTCGTAAACCGTAAGAGATAGACAAAATCTTTCGCTACAAAAAATGTAGCTGTTGCTAAAACACACAATTTATGTGTATGTATTTTTTTTTTTCTTTTCTTTCTTTCTTTTTTTTTTTTTTCTTTTTTTTTTTTTCTTTTTTTTATTTTAAAGAGTGGACCATTTTGGAGACATTCCTTGTTATTTGTGCCAGTTTCGGAAAACTTAAAACTTTCGTGAAATGGAACATCGTTGTTCATCTTTTTATATGTTAACAGTGCAAAGAGAATGGGATCTCAAAGCTTTAAAATATTTGACTATCGCTCTGTATTCTAACATTCTCCTTGCACCTACAAGGAAATAAACAATAAGATAGTTTGTGCAAATGTTTATCTCAACTAACATGTAGAAGATATAGGAATAAGAGCTTGTAAGAATGGTTAGTACAAGAGTAGAGAAAGTCATGTGAGTGCAACACATGAGACTTTTATCTCTTGGCCCTGCAAAACGGAATTTCATAGGTATCGCAAAGCAACCAGCTCTTAAAACATTTGACTGCCACTTTAAGTCTATTGTATTCCCATATTTCACTTGCACCTTCAAGAAAATCAGTAATAAGGTAATTTCTGAAAATGCTTAACTCGATTAAAATGTAGTAAATAGAGAAACAAGTACTTGCAAGAATAGTGCGAATAAGAGTAGTATAGGTCTACATATATTTGCAAGGAGAGAGATTAAACTATATTAAAAGTCTGTATCACAATAGTTACACAACTAATAATACTAATAATACACATCTTGGGGATCTTCTAAGGCTACGCACTTCGAGTTTGTCGCCCAATATTCATACACTGCCTAAACGTAAACATTAGCAAAGAAGTCACTAATGAACATATGCTTATAGCATAAATTATTAAAGTGCTTTTGTAAATCAAATGCAGCGCACATGTAACCAACACGCTACGGCAACACAATGCACGTCTGGGGGTTGAAGAGTGGCGACGTCCGCATGTAGTCAAGGGAGGTACACCAAACTTCCTTTCTTTCGCAAACGTTTCACATTGCTGGTATAGAGGAAACCTATTCGATGGACTTTTAAAGCGAGTGTTTATACTGTCCTTGAAATTTCATACTCCTTCCACGACATGAGAAACAACTGAGTAGGACAACTCTTTAAAATTAACGAATTATTCCTCTGAATAAAGCGAATTTCACAGGACATTCCCAAAAATGTAAGATACTGTGACAAAATGACAAATTTACAGATCCCACTCCTGACACCAGGGACGAATGACAAGTCCTGTTATTTTTCCTCTGTCACTTTATTTTCTCTTCTAAAACTGAAGCACAAAACAATTTTCTTTTATCGTTAACACAATTTACAACTCTTCATGACCTTGCAACTCACAGCTGTTCTGTCTGACACATACTTTACTGTCTTTCTCTGTCTCATCTGTTTCGCACGATCACATTCACTAAAATTGCTTCACTCAACAAATAATTCCGGCTAAATGTCCCAAACTGTCTTTGGCGACACACATTTCAACTTCTCTCAAGGATGATCCTTTACACACACGCGCGTGCGCGCGCTAACAGCTGACTATAAACCAGAATGACGTAGCACAGATTCTTCTCGAAATTCACCTTTTCTATAACCTCTGGCGTGCTACTGCTGCCAGCACCTTTTTTCCTTTGTTAACGCCCTCCAACGTAGCGCCATATCGGACGATGAATGAATGAAATGGGTGAATGGATGCTTAAATGAGCCTGAGGTCCATAGAGCAGTGTGCACTGCATGGTGTTGTATCAATTTGGGCCGAAATGACTTCTTCGCTGTATTTCAGGTGGCAACAGTTTGCGCGTTGGTCTTCGGTGTTAAAGGTTCCAGGTTCAAATATTACCACTTGAAGCTACTTTTCATGTTTAGTAAATTTAATGAGGACTGATAGTTTGGCATTGAAGAGTCATAGCACATAATTAGTTTAATTATATGGAAACACAACTTATTATTTGTTAGAATATGTTTTAATGAACATCATAAATAAACACATCATAACATTGCATTATAACATACATACATAATACCTCTTACATAATATTTTACTACACACTGGCTTTATTCTGTGTGAAAGAATAGCTTTGGGCTGCTCCGAGAATTTGCAAACAAACTACATAATGGCTGAAATTTCGTATTTATAGGCCAAACTACTTTCTAGTGTATATTTTGTTGAAAAATGTCCAAGTGTAATATCAGCATTAGTTGTTTTTGAATTACATTCTGCGAGTTGAGCATAAGGGTTAAACAATTAAACATATTAAAAATAAGCTCAAAACCTTTCACTCGTTTATTGTAATAATTAGAGCTAATATCCATCTTCTCTTTGTTGCAGGTAAGCAGATTTCATCATTTGGTGAGTAGCAGGACATAAGGAGTTGTAGTAAAATCAGAAAAATCCTGTAGCCTGCACAAGAAATAGCTACATAAACAGTCACCTGCGACTGATTCACGAAGACTCACTTACCCATACCTTTTATATTCAATTTTTGTTATTTTTTAGCTGTTTCGTTTTTTTTTTTTTTTTTTTTTTTTTTTTTTTTTTTTTTTTTTTTTTTTTTTTCCCATTGAGATGTTATATGTGGAATATCCAGGGATTGAATTTTGCTGTTCAATATTGTTGGACCATTTTCCATCTCAGTTCAAGCACGTAAATGTTGCTTGAACTGAGACAGCATACAATCAACTGGCTTTTCCAGTGTTTGTAAGCAAGTAAAGGTACCCGTGATCAGTCAGAGAGGGTAACTATGCAGTGGAATGCTCACCTTAGGTAGATTCAAGTGTCATATATCTGTTTGTGAAGCGTTCCAACCGCAACGTATCCAAATGCGACATTTTCCTAAAACCCAAGTCCATGTCGCTGCCTCAACGGAACATTCCAACACTCGCTGTGGAACTCTACAAATTGTGCAGCTTTGGGTGACAATCATCCGGTGACGATATAGTCTGTCTATCGTTGGATGGATTTTATTGATAATTTCATACGTAACCGCTACCCATTCCAGTTTATCTGCGGGAAGCTAGACACCTGCTTGGGTAGCTGTGGATATATTTTAATTGTGCATGAGGTGTGACAGCAACAGCTTGATGAAGAAAAGCGTAAATATTCTTCACCGTACAAAATTCAACTTTTTTCCACTTTTTCCGTTGGTAACAGACCCCGAACCCAAGTCCTTTTGTAGCGTATATCTACTGGGTCAACCTGATTCTTCAGAGCAAACGGGACCATCTTTATTACCAAGGCTTTTGACTGGAGCCACATATAATAATTCCCAACGGTCTTTGCCGTTGGGGAGACGTAGGTCAGCTCATAAAACACGATACAGCTTCCCGGTCCAGAGAAAATAACCCAAGATCTGTTCTATTCCTTAGCAATGTCGTGTTGTCCCTCATTGTTAGTAAAATAAATCCCCGAAATCTTCGTGCGCTGCACAATCGGAATTCCTAAAACCGATATATCTGGAGGGTAATATTTTGTCTAGTGAGTAATATTTTGGATTTCCTGATGTTCAATGTCTTCCCTGTACATTTCTCGTATTGTTATAAGCAATCTTTCAAGAGGAGGCAACCTTGGTATTCGATAATCACTACAGTAATATCATCTGCGTAGGCTCTTACTGCAATTCTATACCCATACATCTTGAGTCGAGTAAGGGTAGATTGTAGCTCTTGAAGCAGTGGATCAACGTATAGGGCAAAGAGAATCATGGACATCGTGTGATATTGTCGGACCAAAAGTTTAATTGGTATTCCAGCGGTTAAACACCCATTGCAAAAGACTTTAGATATTGATGAAGCATCGTTCGAGTCCAATGAATTAACAACCTCATCGATTATTTCTGTGCTCAGCATAATATAAAACTGCATCGACCCATGTTCCCCATCGAGTTAACACCGGTGCAGGAGGAAGTCGATACTAGGTGCTGTTGATCTAAACAACTTAACTCTTTTAGGAAATTTAACAAAAATTCTCTTTGTACTGGACACAAATCTATCATCCAGTGGGAAAGAATCACGTATTGTCTCAGAAATTCGATGAAGAGCGTGTGCCTAACAAGTTATATGAATTAAGTTAGGAAAAATACCTTTCAGTTTTTCCTGATTTTACCATATAAGGTAACAAATAAAAGCAACCAGTTGTATTCGATTCCTCATGGGCATTGTAATTTCAAAGAGTATATCACCAACTGTGTCACAGTTACATTGTCAGTGGCCGACAATTTGCACATATTAAGGAGATAAGCTGTAGTCTTTTGTTCAATATTTAAGGCACCCACGATTATATTAGCAATATAACGGCGTTCAGAATCAGAGGTTTCATCAACAGACAACCACACAAACTGATCCGCTAATTCATTTTGTATATTTGACAATACGTTATGGTAACAATGCCCTACATAAGTCTTACGCATTGTACTTTCTTCAGGCATATGTTGAGTACACTTGGCAAGAAAGTGTTTAAATATCGGATTATTAATTTTGAACAAGGGAATATCAGCAGCTAAAAATGCTTGGCACAAGCCATAGGAAAATTCAGTTCTACTTCCTAAACACTCTACTAATTGTTTTAGAACAGGTTATTTGTTTGCGAGTTTTCTGATTAAATTCTCCTTATGTTTTGCTGTGTTTATGTGCTGAACTATTTGAAATATTTTCTCACTCCCTATATTTTTGTCACACGCTCCACAAAACAGTGCCCTATTATCTGTAGATATTAAATCACCGGAAAAATCCTTCTGTAAATTAATTAATCTAGCACTCTAAGTTGGTTTTATTTTCGGCATTTGAAGAGCTTTTTAACATTTTATACGCCTAATTTAATTTGGAGAGAACCAGTTCACAACACTGTTACGTTTGAAGACCACGCAAAGGCAAGCGTTGCTATAATCGTGCTGCTCAAAAGGTTAACCTGCACTTTATCTTTGTTAATATAAACCTCTCAGATAACGCACTGATTATTCTCTACGCACAAACCTATAATGAAAGGATGGAAACAGGGGATTCACTACATAACAACATGTCTCAGCATTGCTTCTCGCCACCTGGCGAGTTACATCATCATATGCAACACTACCAATATGAAAAATATAATCCAGGTGGAAAAAGACCATAAAAATCATTAAAATATGCTATATAGAGGCTATAGTACTGAAATAATATGCATTTATCAAAATCAAGAAAATATGCAGTTATATGCACAATAAAATCACGTCCAAATAACTTAAAATTCCATAATTCGTGCACATAATATAAAAGCATACATTTTTAACCCCTACGAAAAAACATGCAAATGCATGAACTTCCTAGCCCTAGTGATCACAGTCCAATCGGTCGATAGTCCTTTGGCTGAGTACACTTCGGAAGCTGGGCTACTATGCCATCTGCAAGGTAGGCGGCAAAGGCTGTTCTGTTGTCCACATTTCCTGGACAACTTCGTTCTAGTTTAAGGGCCAGCGGTGCGTATAAAATTCATGTGGCAGCCCATCTGGTCCTGGGGAAGTATGCAACTTTGACGCCTGGACCGCTGGAACTCTGATTTGGAAATTGGTGTCGTATCCTCTGCAACACGGACCGTTTTCGAAATTCACCTTTTCTGGAACTTCCACAAATACGCCGGCCACCGAACGCCTCTAAAATCCTTTGTTGTACTTCGCTCATTGTCACGCGTTCACAAACAATGGCGCGAGGTGACATGACCTTGAGCGTCTTTGATGCGTGTACCACCTGCCATGCAGTGTGGAGCAGCTTGACCCCAAAGCCTTCCTCCGACGTGCGCAAACGCGCTCGGCGTCACACAACTTGAAATGTTTGTTAAATAGCTTAACACAAGAAAAAGGCAATGTTATGTTAACAAATAGCTTAATACAACGTTAAAGCTGACATTATTCAATTAAACAAAATTTGCATTAGCCCTTAACAGGTGATGTGGAAATGTTGTCATACTATTGGTGACGTGATGTGTGAGAAACAGCTTATATTTATGTTTCTTCAGAATTAATGTGTGTCTGTTTTTCAAGATTCTAGGCCTTTTATTTAATCACGGCATAGTTAACCATTATTTCAATGTATAACAAGCTTAACAGCTAAATTATTTTAAGCGTTAAAGCGATAAAGAACCCACTTGTGTAAATAATGAGAAAATAAAATGTTAACTTGATGTTTTCTTCTACCTAGGATTCATGTATACAGAAATTAACAAAACCCAGTTATTTTCAGATTCAACAGCGAATACTGATTATAAAAAATGTAAGGGTTTATATTTCAATCAGTGTCTTCAAAGCTACAAGTCAGTGCAGGGTTTTAGATGTATTTGTATCCCATCTTTAGGATTGCCAATCTAAACTTAGCAGAAGATTGGAAAATCTATTTTAGGGCATGACAAGAGAGTAATTCTCTGCAATTGCCATTTGTTGCAGACTTAGATGAAATATATCTTTCGTTTGATTTGAAAGCACCAGAATTTGGAAATCTTCCTGTTCAAAATGAGCAATATATTGAGTATGGGAATGACTATTGCATTGAAATTTTTGCCCCACATTATTCCGTTTCACATAATCATCTGTACTATTTCGGAAAACGAATAAAATCCGATGCAGTCTTGTAATTCACTTTGTTCCTCAGCCGTTCAAAGGGACTCAAAGCAAACAAACAGGTAGTGTTTTGGCTGTGTTATCTTCTCACAACCTGTTTTTGCACATTTATGAGTTCTAAAATACAAATAGCCTTTCCTGACTGCAATTTCTGTTTATTTACAGCATTTTCATCTTCAGTGCAAGAGTTTTGAGCCACTTCAACAGAATCACGTTTATGACTTCGCTGTATCAGTTCACTTTCAGTTATAATTTACTATCCACGTTATTTCATCATCACTGATATCTTCGTTCAATCTTTTGAGCACTTGAATTTCAAAATCAGGGTCTCTGAGCGTCACTCCGCTGGGTGGAACAGCACAATTCACCGTTGTAAACAATGCGGCTCCTCACATAAAAAATAACGCAACTGGTGACTTGGCGTCTGAGAGAAATTGCTTTCTCTTACAAACTAAACAACCACGGCTTATTTGCCGAAACTTACTGCAATATCTAGAGTAAACAAAGAGTAAGCATTAGAAGTCAACTTCTCATAAACAATACAACATAGTGTTTCTTAACATACACAACGTCTGAAAGACATCAGGTTACCAGTTGAGGTTAACTTTTGTGCTAAATCGGTTTAACATTGTGTTAACATTTAGCTCTGGTGAAACCATCTCTTCTTGGTTTCAGTGACAACATATTTATCACTGCTGCCAAGTCGACACGAGAGAGACGCAGTAGCAATATTGTTAGGTAGAAATATTCATTACTTCACAGTACCTCATTGTATTAACATAACGAAAGTACATCTACATTTGGTAGACTCTTGTTAGCGAAGTAAAACAGACTTCTCAAGACGTCGGGGATTATAGATGACAGCTGCTCATCGCGGCGGCAAATCTGTTTTCTTGTGGCAGTGCGAAGACGCCGGACTTATCTTTCATAAAAGTTATTAATGAAGTTTCATGGATCGCTAGGCTTAAGCCTCCACAACACCGGGTTCTTTACGACGCGGTAATTAACTCCTTGTTCCCGCTAAATCCCCCGGGATCTGCCATTAGGGAATTCTACTCGCTGTGCCGCTATAATTAGGGTTCAGCATTAACGCTGTTCCAAAGCTTTCAATTGTAAGGGTACAATATGGAGAATGCCTTGTATAAGTTGTCGAGTTCAGTAATTCCAACGGCATTCAAAACCAAGCGTTGTTACAACTCGACTAGCTCTGGGCTCTGTTCTGGAGCAGCACATTTGGAAACAGTTTATTGTCTGATGCTCGCAAATGTCGTGCTGCGTTGCAATTGATCCTAAGTTAACGAATATCTGGTGATACGCGGAAATATTGACTGACAAGCTTAATATTGTTATTAAGAGATTACAAACAGAGAGAGAGAGAGAGAGAGAGAGAGAGAGAGAGAGAGAAATAAATAATTTATACATCTTAAAATTAATGCATAATGTAAGTTACAATAATGTCAGGGAATTAAGACGTTAGTAAGAAGGAAGGTTGTGTTGAGGAAGAGCAATATTAGTTATAAGTAGGTTTCGAAACTTTATACAGCAATCGCGAAATGAGGCGATCGCAAGTTACCTGCCACATGGGCAGAGCGTGACGTCACTTCGTGAGTACAGTGATAGCACAAAACAACTGGGCTCACTGCCTACAGTTCATAGTGTCTGTCGAATGTGTTCATTGGTTCTACACACACAGTAAAGTGTCTCCAGCACTAAAATCAAAATATTCACCTATTGCTGAAATTGTACGAGAATTTCGGAGTGAATATTTTACTGCAAATGGTGGCAGCATTGAATGTAAGCTATGGAGCAACTTTATCTACAATGCTCATTGCGTCAACTGTAACTGATTTCCTCTGTGTTCTGATCATGTTAGAGACTGACCTCTCCCAATTCCTATAGTCCCCGCAACCTTTCGTTCTCTGTAAGAAGGTTCCTCGCTATCCATAATTCACGTATCTAAGGCCATTAGGCTTTCTAGTGAACTAAGTCTGCAAGAAACCCATTACCTACCTTAACACTTTTAGAAGTCCGAGTTGCAAAAAGGTAGGTAGATAAAGTTATGAAAATTAGAAAGTGAAAATAATTCTTAAGTCGGTGTTCGCGGTTCAAATTTTTTGACCAAGCTTTTTGTATCCAGTGGAGTTGCAGATTCATTTTGGCCCAATACAAATGACAGTTCACGTAGTAAAGGTGAGAAATAAACATGGCGGACGCAAATATTAATTTAACGATTGCTGTATTAAGTAGGTATAAGTTTGGGATACACTTCCACGAGTCTCAGTAGGAAGAAAAGATGTATTAGCATTAAAAAAGTTGGTGGTTCATGTTCAGAAAGAAGAGAACAGGGCACAGACCGAGATATGTTGGGTCAACCACAAAACGAATTGAGGTTAGAGGAACCGGAAAACCATAGCAATTTTCTACGAATTGGCGAAGATTTATTTCTCAATCTTTTACATTGTGTCGAAGGCAAAATTATACACCAGGACACAAATATGAGACAAGCGCGAAAGAGATACAGAACAATTGTAATGATTTTAATCTTAGTATGGATGGACAGAAGATCTGAACTCTTTTCATGACAAAATTTAAATATACTTGTTAGCTGGATTTCTTATTACGAGTTTATGGAATATAGCTATGAAATAACCACCTCAGTAAAATGTGTCAATGGTCACAAAAAATCGTTAATGAATCTTCTAGAAAAGAAAAAAATTAACGTTTTATTAAAATACCAATCAAATTAATAGTGCCGCGAGCCGTACATGTACAACAGCTGATTGGCTGTTTTCAAGTTTTTGGATGTAAAAATGAGATACAACTCAATCGCATTGCACACGAACAGGGTGGACAAAAGTTGTATGGAACAAAATTGTATCCAACTCTCGATGTCTCACAATACGTTGCACCGTGGGACGTCGGCACTAGAATTTAATTAGTCACAGTAAAAATAGTGCTTCAGATGTGAATAAGATAATATTCGCCAGTGTATGATGTAGGAACTTTGGTAGGGTAATTATGAAGTAGGTGAAACTGAAGTTGATAAAAGTGCGTATTTCTAAAGGTCGGTGTCTTTCTTCCGTGTCTCACACAAGTATTTTAATTTCAACCAAGCCTACTTTATTCTCCTCACCCCCATTGAACCTATGTACAAATAAATGCAGTAAGATTATTTCCGCAAATGTGTGTCTCAATATGAAGTAGATAAAAGAGAAGTGTTTTTAAGAATAGTATGTACAAGACTCATTATAGAAAGTCCTGTGAGTGTACAAATTATATTTTTTAAGTAGTGCGGATCAATTTATATAATATTTATGAACATTTCAAGGGTATAAGCTATAGACTGTGCTCCAAGGTGCTTCCTGAAAAGTGAAAAACGATTTAAAAAAGAAATGAGGAATATTTAGTTTAAAGTTCAAGGCAGTGCTTTATCTAAATGATAGAAAAACAACTAAATAGCCATTCGTGATCAGTTGTGCAGATGAAAGAATAAGCTCAACAACACAATAATAATAATAATAATAATAATAATAATAATAATAATAATAATAATAATAATAATAATAATAATAATAATAATAATAATAATAATAATAATAATAATAATAATAATAATAATAATAATAATAATAATAATAATAATAATAATAATAATAATAATAATAATAATAATAATAATAATAATAATAATAATAATAATAATAATAATAATAATAATAATAATAATAATAATAATAATTAATAATAATAATATGCAAAAAGTCCTTAACATTCGCATATTTACCAAACTTCAATCTATTGCCTTATGAGGCAATTGAGGAGCCTTACAATGAGCGATAAAATACCAGAATAAGCTGAGAAGGCCAAAACAATACCTACTGTTGGAAAGAAAACCATACGCTACTTTCATATAAATAAATTGCATTCCTATGTTACAAAATAAAAGTCTACCTACAATAGTTTAAAGACCTAGAAAGTATGTCTTTTAATGATAAAGGAAATGAGCTAGGGAAATACAACCCGTTTCGGAGTTTTAAAATTCCATTACTGTTAAGCCGAATGTCTCTAAAACTTTGAGACTGCACGCATTAAAAGTATAATATTTTAATGAACACAGAAAGATAAAAATATCGCTTTTTTCCACCAGCATTAATGAGATAGAACATTAGCATGTCACATTGCAAAGAACTGTTTTTATGAATATTTCATGTAATGGAATCAGCAACACTGTCATTAACATTTTCGTCAGCTGAATGCACAATTACTGTCAGTTATTTTACGAAGTTAGTAATAGTGTTTCTGTCTGCCAATACGGATTCGTTATATGCCGTATGATGAGTATAAGGTCAAAGTATTAATGTAGTCGTAGGAATAGGGCAGTTAGAAAGTTTGGAAGCTTTTCTTTCCGAGTTTTTCTATGCGATCCACCGATGACAATATTTTGATATTTGTCTTATTATGCGACCTACATGCTTGTATTAAAGCAGTATTTGTTTTCACACGTTAAGATTGAGAGACGTTTACATATGTTAAAATTGCAGTATTAAATTTCCAAATATGGTGTATTCTAAAAGGTTCTTCAAGCTTTAAAGCTTTATAAATATTGTTCTATTTTAGTGAGGGAAAACATAATGTCACTGTTGATTTTGTTTTAATTTATTTGCTTGTTACATTCCTTAATTACTAATCATTTTAAATAAATTTAAGTGACAAAATATGACATAGGTCCAGTCCAAATACATTTTCTCAGTTTATTTTCTTCTGAATGCACTGACGTTAACACAGCCGACAGTCCTTCATGATATTACAACTCAGAGCTGTTTTATTCTCGTAACCTCAACTCTATCCTTTCGCTGTCTTTCTTCATTTTCTCTGGCTCTTATAAGATATCTCTGACGATATTATCACTCAACACTCATTAAAACTTCTTCACGTCTAACGCTACGTATCTTTTACGACGACACTAACACACACAACTGTCTCGCACTCATAGACTCACTGATAGACTCATGTGTGTAACCGTAATTCCTGCAGCTCGTTGCTTCGTCTCCTTATATAGTGGGTAGACGTAACTCGGGCTTTCTCGAACTTCTACAAACACGCCGACTGTCGAACACTTCTCGAATACTGTGAGAAAACCCTATGTGTTGCTGCTTGATTGTTGTTAAGTCATGTGTCTGGTCGCGTGAGTGGTGTGGAGAACATTAACCTTGAGCGCCTTTGTTATGCGCTGCGCCAGTGGAGTGGAGCAACTTGGCACCGAACGTCCTTTGTTGTGTTGCCGCTGTCTCGGCCGGTGTCACAATACTAATGATTTATAATGTACAAACTAGAATCTAACAGTAAAATTTCGAATACAGCTGGTGAATGCTATTATAAAAGCAATGGGAACACTTTTCAAGGTCTAAGACAAGTTATAACTTAACGTTTTCATTCTATACATATCCATATGAAGTTATTAATTATCAACAGATCTCCTTACGGCCAATTTTTGGTTGACTTTACCTCAAAGAAATACATTTCAACACATACTCCATTACTGCCAAAACACATTCTGTTCCAAGAAATGCCAATATTTCAAGACATTATCTGGAAACAATACAAGGTTCTGCAGAAAGAACGATAGAAACGCTTTCTAAAAATCAAATCCCACTGTTTGCCTAAGATACGCCAATGAAATATATGTTCTCTTACATTCATAAAAATGGTGACGCCGGCCGACAGCCGCCGCTGAAAAACAGAGCCCAGGTCGTCTGCCCGCGGCCAATAAATAAGATGACAATGAGCACGGAAGAGCAAAGCGTTCCCAAACAATTCTGGAAGCTGTACATGTGTCGGGCTCGTTTATAATTTTCGAGAAAAGGTGTAATTTTCAGAGAAGTCGCCTGACATACAAAAGCGAGAGAGCCCGGTCAGAGAGTCAGTCTTTAAATGTGTGTGTGTGTGTGTGTGTGTGTGTGTGTGTGTGTGTGTGTGTGTATGCGCGCGCGCTCGCGCAGCAACTGATGACAGGGTTTGTGCATCGTGAGAGACAGTTGTAGACATTTAATCGTGGCGTCGGTTTTGTTTATTGTGTCAAGTAGTGCTTAGTTAAGACTGAGTGACTGTCAGTTACCGTTGGAAGGAGTTTGTCAGACAGAGAGAGAGTATAACTGAATGACAATGAATTACGTATCAAGGTTACGAGCGGACAGAACAATAATTTTGGGTAGATGTGTTAACGACGAAAAAGGAAGATTGTGTTTTCTTATCTCATTTTAGGATAAAGTCATAGAAAAAATAACTGTACATTGTTACTTGTCACAATATTACAATAGTTACACCGAATACTTCACAGTTTAATGTGCATTTTCAAGGACACTGTATTACCAATTGCATTATCTTGAAACATTTACCTTCATTGTACGTGTATATACACCACGAACTTATTTTTACTGTTTTATTCATTTTTATTCTTGCCTTTTCTTTTCTTACTTATTGAGGTCACTGTTCAAAAGGAATCATTTTACTTCGCTAAAACCTCATAAATATCCTAAAGAAAGATATGGCTAAAATATATAAAGGTAGTACCAGTAATTGCCTAGCTGTTTGGCATAAACATTAAGTTAAGAAAAATAGTTTCACTTTATAGGTAAGTCCTTATATTAAGCCACTATATTAACCTTAGTTAATTTTTCAGAGTACTTAACCTAATTTATAGAAATTTAAAAGTGAGCAGTGTCCGTGGTCTCTATCCTTAACTGGATTTAACTGCTCTTAAATGATGTTTGAATTAACGGGTATGGGAGGATTTGTCAATGGATCTATTTATCTTGCTCTCTGTTGGAGATAAAATGTAACTTTAAAGTATAAATAGCTCTTAAGATAAAATACAAGATTCACAAAACGAAAAGCCATTTAAGTAAAAATTGAAATTTTACACTATATCTGCTAATGCATCAAACATTCCCTTTCGTTATTTTCTAAGACTGTTAATCGGAAACCTCAAAAATGTACGAGTATATTATATATCTTTTAAGATTGTTACAGAAATGTTAAAGTGTAGCATTTTTTCAACTTCCAGAAGGCGTTTTCCTAAATTGTAATACTCTATATGTAGTTATTATTCGTATAGAAACCACATTTCGGCTGGCCCCGTAGCGCAGTTGGACCAAAGGGTCCCGGGTTCGTTTCCCGGCAGGGGGGTAGGAATTTTTCTTCAACCGGGATTATTTCTCATCCTTACCTGAGTCTGAAAGTACAATGGTGGCGCCGTGACTGAGTGGTATTCGTTGTGGACGAAACGGCGCCTGGGCGGGTTTTCTCCGGGTTCTCCGGTTTCTTCCGCTACTCATTCCACCAATTGCTCCATTATCACCCTTCCAATCATCCATTTCGCGCGCATTTCATAATTATCATCTTCCTCACTATCATACCTGGTGCTTGGCTGACCACCTGCTTCCAGGTCTTCACCCTGTCTGGTCCTGAGGTTCCTCTGCTCCCCGACAGACGTCTGACAATAGGCTGGCTTGTAAGTCTTACATAAGGGGAGGGTAATCAGGAACAGAAGAAGAATCCACATTTCTGCAGTTTACACAAGCACAATTACCATGTGCACGTCAAACGGTTACCGATTTTTTAAATTTTCGATGCAAGATGTTTCAAGCCCTCCTTCAGGGTGTGTGTCTGACTAAATTTAAGAGGTCCGAAGTTCGTTTCTCGGTTAGGGCGAGTTACTTAGATAAGGGTTTTCATTCAGGATATTCCCTTGTCCTGAGAAGATGAATGCCCAGTAACTTTAAGCTCTATGAACACCGGCCTCATTTGACCACCATTTCATCTTTTCGTTCATTCACTGTCGGATATGACGATAAACACTAAAAATACGTACAGTAAAATCTACGATGATTTAAAAATGAAATATTCTCCTTTTCTTTGCTGAAAATCATAACCAGAGAATTGGTAGTGTTTCTCATAATTAAAAAATGTCTGTAAACATTTTTCTACATTGCGCAAAGTAATTAAATCTCTCGTAGTTTTACACAACAAGCCCTATATTTTAATGAGCTCTTCATTTTCCCCAGCAAGTAACATTTTCTGGCTTGTTAAAAAGTAATAAGTAATACGTAGAGCATTATTTACTGAAAGTTCAAAGGAAATATTTTCTCACGACAATACCTCTAGGTATATTTTAATGAGAACTGTCAAATCCATTGTAACGAAAATAAAAAAATAAGAAAACATGTTTTATGTAAAAGATTATTGTACTGGGTCGGTGCTGGATCTTTACCTTTTTTAATTTACCTGAGCGACTTAAGTTGCAATTCATCTTGTATCACAATGCTACTTACAGACGAAGCAACCTCCCTGAATAATAACCCCGGCCGCGGCGCACAACAAGGGAGTGTATTTTGCCATTTTGTAATTTACAATACTTCTAAGATTAGTGGTCTCTTGATGAGAGCGAGGAAATGCATGATGTGGAACGTTCTCATAAAATTCTTTCAAGTTTTTGCTGCAATTTTGCTGCAGTTTTGCTGAAAATATATACTTCATCGTTCTCAAATTGATAGCTAGTGAACTAATAACCAAGAAACTCCCTACCATCTAAATGCAGCCTATATAACGGGTGATCCAAAAGACTGTGAACCGGCTGTGCTGTTTTATTTGTACCGGTCCTCTGCGCTCGTCGCCGACTGCCGCTGTCATAGAACAGTGCGGATAAAACGATACATGATTTTTAAAACTACTTTTAAAGGCTTTCCTTACCAATAAAATTATAGCAGATGCTGAAACTGACCACAAACGTTGTCCATACATTTTTGACACCTCTTTAGGAAATTAATCATCACTCGCCGCAGTTCGTGTTGAGATATGCTGGTAATTTCCTGGTGAATATTTTGTTTTAATTCTTCCAAGGTGTCTGGGTTTGCCTTTTACACTTCATGCTTTAAGTTACCCAGAGATAGAAATAGCAGGGAGTCAGGTCGGGGGACCGAGGGAGCCACACATTTTACTAATAACTAATAATTCTGTCCTGAAACACAGTTTCAATTGTTCTCACCGAAAGATTGGCTGTATGAGCTGCTGCAGAGTTTTGGCAAAATCACGCTCCTTCTCGGTTAATTCTCTAAAAAAGGGCGCAAAAATTGTATTCACATCCTATGTGCGGGTGTCAAGTGCTGGCTGGAAAAAATTGGACCTATAACTCTTTCTCCACTAATGGCATACCATACACCAATTTTTACTTATGTAGAGGTATTTCATGAACTATATTAGGTTTTTCAGAGGTCCAGTAACGATTGTTTTGTGTACACTCGTCCATGAAAAAATTTAAATGGAAATCTTTCTGCAAACCGTACTTTACATTGGCGAGTTGAGTTAACACATACGAATCATAAATAAATACACGCTGTGCAGTAGAAAACAAATGCTGAGCCATAACACTCTTTGTGACTAAGTACAGGACTAAATAATTAAGCACACTGGTGATTGAAGCGGGATTACCGCCTCCTCTGTTCCGCTATCCTAAGCGGAATGCTGTTCTCAGGTGGTTTCTGCTCCGGCTGCTCGGCATGGACCTTAGTTTCTGGGTATGCGTGGGTATTTTCACATAAAAACCAGAACTCTCGTTGAAACACTTTTATTCTCAATCAAAACAATACTTGATATTTGCCAATCGCTATTAGAAATGTTACGTCGTTACTGTGTCTTTACTAAGACCGAAGACTGTTACTGTAAAATGTAATGTGTCCTCACACTCGAGGTTCCGGAATGCAAGTCCTGTGACTGACCTGCTCACTCGGGGATCTGTGCGATAAGTCACCTTCCAACTTCTCCTCAAATTCCCCTGAATGCCTTTCACTTCTTAATTACCTGTACGCTGGCAACGGGGTTTCGCCGAAGCGTATGTAACCATCCCTTGTTTTCCTGTTCACCGCACCTGCACTAAGCGATTTCCAGGAAAACTGACCTTACAAGGTTTCAGGCTGATTACATGGAACTTGCCACTAATGACTTGTCTGTACCATTATATGTCCCTTCTGACAATTTTAATCGTGAACGATGTGCCCAGGTCTGTTCCTTTTATACATGCGACGATTTTAATATTTCCCGGTTATTTAATTCTGCCATGTGAAGCAGTATTATTTCCATAATTTTGCCGTTCACAATTTTGGCTTGATAATAATGCAGCCGCACGATATCGCGTCAGCTCAATACTGATTGCGAGCAGAGCAGAGAAATACAAGTGATGCTCGTGACCTTGTGTATATCAGCTACTGTTATGGTCTTTCCGCGTGTGCAGTAGAAAGACACATGTACTTCAATCTGTCAGTACATTAGTTGCACATGCGCACCATCTCCCCTATTGCCAGGCCAGAGCAGTCTGCCTCACACGCACCAACTCCTTCTCCCACACTGTTTACACTCCACTACTGATTCTATTTCACAGTGCAGCGCACTGTGTACACCATGCGGATTTACACACTGCAAACTGTTTTGGAAGCGTTTAGGGTGCCCTGCTCTAAGACATAAAACACAATCCCCCTTCTAGTTACAGCTCACATACACAGAGTTATTTATCTTCTACCTACCACATGTTACTCTTCCCATTTATTTGGATGTTTGTATGTGAAATGCTTTTAAAGGTAAACAGCTAATATTTCAGCAATAGGAATGTATACTATCACAATGCTCTACAGTAATACTAGTATAACTTTTAAAAATGTGAATTATAATCCACGAAATGTTTAGCAGCAAAGATTACTCTTGTGAACAAAGCTAATAACAAAAAGCTGATGTGTTGCACTCACGTGACTTTCTCTACTTTTGTACTAACCATTCTTACAAACTCTTATTCCTATATCTTCGTGTTAAGATAAACATTTGTATAACTTATCTTATTGCTTATTTCCTTGTAGGTACAAGGGGAATGTTAGAATACAGTAGGCTTTGTGCGATAGTCAAATGTTTCAAAGCTTTGGGATTCTGTTGCCTTTGCCCACTTAACATATAAAAATGAACGATGATCCTTTTCACGAACGTTCTAAGTTTTCCGAAACTCACACACATAACAAGGAATATCTCCGAAATGGTTCACCCTACAAGAAAATTTACTGAGACATAAATTGTGTATTTTAGCAAGAACTACATTTTTTGTAGAGTATGATTTGGTCTATCTCTAACGGTTTACCAGTTATGCAAAAGTCGTCCAGAGTAAATACGACTACAGGGGCTATAGCCAGAAAATTCAAGATATACATTTCATTTGTCATAAAAATATTTCAAACATATGACATTTTAATCAAAATCGTTAGAGCCATTTTCAAGAAAATCAAAATTTTCGAAAAAGTTTCCATGTAAAGGGTAGTTTAGAGTGCGGCTGTTTTCTTCAAAATCTTCGTGTCGCATCCTTGAACGACATTAAACTTAAATACCAACTTTGGTTTTTAACCGACTTTTCGTTTTTGAGTTATGCCGTCCACAGACTGACAGACTGACACAGGCACATACACACGGACCTTTTTCTAAAAATGCTTTTTTTTTATTCAGGGGGCCTCAAAACATATATTTCCGATGAAATCTCGACATCGAATTTTTGGGTGGAATACAATACTTTTCCTACTTACCAGTAGAGAAAGTAAAAATCTATAGCAAAGTAAAAACACTGCTGCCAAAGCTAAATACATTGTTTCTATAAGCTGTGCAACCAACAAATGGGAAATTTTAAAATTGACTTTTATATAACAAGGGAAGACCGACTCCGTAGCACAGTTGGTAGCACGCTTGCCTCTGGCGCGGAGGACCCGTGTTCGATTCCCGGTACTAGCATGGGGATTTGATCCCCCCTGGGAGGTCTGGCACGGGGTGCACTCAGCCTCGTTAGCATGGAGAAGTAGCGGCCCCAGGTTGAGAAGACCGCATAACTGGCAGGGAGTGCTTGGGGCACTGACCACATCCCACCCTCCAGTACTGCACCTCAACAATGATGCCTTTAGTGGGCAGAGGTGGGGGACGCAGTGACTGGGCGGTAGGCCTTGGCCGCTCATGTGCTCTTGCGCCGGGGTTTAGTTTAGTTATAACAAGAGAAGTATTTCAACCATCAGTAGTTTCGCGGTATGAAATAATTATTCATAAAATTAATGTTTTAACACAATTCTATGACCCGGTTGGTAGGCCGGCGTACACCAAAGCGAGCTAAGATTAAATTACTCCACACTCTTGCTCGTGACTGCGTGTGTGACAGCAATCAGCGCGGCAGAACAAAGGAGTTACCGGAACGTTCGCGAGACTTTCGGATGGGACAGAATAGTTGTGAGTTTGAAAGATCACGAATAACTGTAGATTATGATAACGAAGGTAAATGAGAACTGTGTTAAAGTGGTAGACAAAGTAACTGCGCTTTCTCAATTCTGTCAACTGGTGTCACAAGTGGGTTTTGTCGCTTTGCCATTTGGCACAATACTCCTATAAAGTAGGAGAAATGCTCTTTTCAGAAAAGTAGTTCCAAATTTAGAAAGGATTTTTGTCAGTTTTTGTTTACCTTATATATTTCCTGTTTCAACAAATTAATTTTGCTTTAACATCCTTACTTTAACCTTATACTTTATATATATATATATATATATATATATATATATATATATATATTTCTGACCTTTTTGTAAACTTTACCATTTCGGCAGCCTCCACCATTACTAACATTAGGTGTAAACGAGGTTTAAGCAAGCATAGTCGATATCTCCACAGATACAAGCATAAGTTACTTTGCTATAAATGATGAAGTGATTGTCACACTTGCCTCAGTTATATTTCCATTCCTGGAAGGTATTTTTTGAATCGTCATGGAACTCCTCGCATTAAAATAATGACTACAAGTTTGACTATGTATTGACGTACAAAATAAGTTTTGTGTCACCGAGTTTCAATTTATTATTTTGCCCCAGGTAGGAAAAATCCACATTTTGTTTCCTGTTAACTAGGGCTGACAGTGAGAGTTGCTTGTGATGTAAATTTGTACTCAAAAGCATCATCAGAGCTTTAGGCTAGATTAAATTCGAACACAAGTTTCGTTTGGCTTCATATAAACAAGAAGTAATGCGGCACAATAATTTGTTTATAACCCGGGGCACGCAGAACCATTATAAAATTAATTTCCTATTCATTCTGTGTAGGGAATGAACGACGTGAGAGAGGGGGCTTCAGGTACCCTGTCTTCGTCAGCAATTTAATTAGGAAGAGATGACGAGATTACCTTGTAGTAAGCAGGTTTTCCCCGCCTCTAATTCTTGCTTTAACAGCGTTTATCTTTGCCTCGTCCTTAGAGTGAGTGCTGCTTTAACGAATCTTTAATACAGTTGTGAGTGAACCTCATTGGCTGGTGCATTTTAATACTCCGGTATTCTTCCACAATATAGCTTCTTGCTTTACTTGCGCTCAATATACCACTGAAATTTGTGTTATATTATAGCATATAACGTTGTAAAGTAATACATTGCAATAATACACTTATCTTCAATCGCAGAATATTCAGTTCTCAAGTTTTGAATACCAGTTGTCAACCGTAGGGTTTGCCTGTTGCCTCAGCGCCATCTTGGCGTGCAAAATAGAAGATCGATAGAAGTGGTTTTGTTTAACATTTGCGAGAAAAGTCTTTAAGGAACGGTGAAAGTTTATTATATTGAATATATTCAATAAGTTTTTGGTGAAGTATCCTACCGTGGCTATAAAGATCTGGTAAAGCGTGATAATGGGCAATGCCTCTTACCATCCAGCAAGAGCGGACCGCATACCAAACAATGCATGGAAAAAACCTGAAGTACTATCTTAGCTCAGATCTAAGAATCCTTACAATGTGATACATATGATTACTGCAATAACAATGGTCTCATATGTTCAATAATGCAATGGTTTATGTAACAACAAAGAGAGCAGTTAAACTCATGTTATCTGAAGGATGTAAATTGGGCAGTGGCAACATTAATATTGTTGTTTGCATGTGCACATGCAGATGTTATGTTAACCAATAGCGTATTAGAGGTGGAGCTCATTGTGGAGCGCGGAGGAATACACTACTTTGTTCTAACAGCAAACAGATTATAAGTTCTTACATATGGACGCCCAAAGCAGCTGTGATTAAAGCGTACCATTCTGTACTGGGCTGGAAAGACCGCTTAATTTTACTCTGAGGCCCCTTTATCAGGCTTCAGATACCAAGAGAGTCAACGTCTGCGCGATGTTTTGCCTGTCCATGTCCTCGGCACTCGCCGTCTCCAGCTATCATAGAAAGGCTTGATGAAACCATATTACATTTTAAAACTACTTTTAAAGGCTTTACTTACCAACTTTATAAAAGGAGATGCGGAAGCTCACCATCGTCGTTGTCCATACATTTTTGGCACCTCTTTAGGAAACTCTCCAATACTCGCTGTGAGAAATGCTGGCAGATATTTTGTTTTAATTATTCCGGGGTGTGTGGGTTTGTCTCATACACTTTTTATTAAGTTACCCAAGAGATAGAAATCGCAGGAGGTTAGATCGGGGACCGAGGAGGCCACAAATCTCTTGTAATAATTCTGTCCTGAAACACACTTTCACCTGCTTTCATTGAAAATTGGCCGTAAGAGCTGTTGCAGAACCTATTTTAAAACTCACGCTTCCTGTCTGTTAATTCTCTGAAAAAAGTCCAAACTGTATTAACGTATGTACCGGCGTCAACTGTTAACTCGAAAAAAACTAATCCTATAACAGTTTTTTCCACTAATGGCGCACCGTACACCAAATTTTTTCGTCATGAACAATATCAGGTTTCTTAGAGCTCCAATGACGATCTCCTTTCATAAAGTTGGTGAGTAAAGCCTTCAAAAGTAGTTCTAAAAATGTTGTATGTTTTCATCCGCACCTTTCTGTGATAGCGGCAGACGGC
Organism: Tenodera sinensis; assembly: GCA_030765045.1. Taxonomy (NCBI): domain Eukaryota; kingdom Metazoa; phylum Arthropoda; class Insecta; order Mantodea; family Mantidae; genus Tenodera; species Tenodera sinensis. The sequence goes on from CM060969.1 coordinate 78,622,498, forward strand.
AACGAGCGCCGAGGACGCAGAAGAGCAAAACACCTCGCAGCCAGTTCGGAATTTCTCTGCACATTTACGCGCCGTAAATCTATCACTTGGGACCATCGGTTTTACTTCCCTTCGAAAGGAAGTCGTGCTGAGGATGTTTACGTTAGAAAAAGTCATCACCCTCCGTCAGATTTGAATCCTGTGGCCCAGGGAACCAGAGACTAGCATATTTAGATAATTTATCTTGTTTCCCTAGATTACCTGAACTGTTATTATGAACTAGCGACACTAGCTAGTGTAGAAAAATGTAAATTTTAATGTAAAAATATTTTGATATAGTATAAATCATTCAAAAATGACTACAAACTGATTTATTTAAAAATACTACCTGAATTATATAAAATGTATCAAAATATACATACAAATATACAATATATACATACGTTACATACCACATGCTTTAAAATCTTGTCTAAGTTCGTAACTCTGTATCAGCATAAGCTTTTTCCTTTCAAATTTATTTTGGACAGGTTTCTCTTTTCGGCGTCTTTATTTGATTTTGACGAACAAACATGGAGAACTCGTCCACACTAGGGGAATGTTGGATGTTACTGAAAAGGGCACTAAGAAATTTATGATCCTGTCGGCGAACCCGGAATAGCTGCTTCGTACTTTAATGAAAAAATCAGAAAGGGAACAACTGGGCGTCAAAGGACATAAAATAGTTATTCAACCCAAAGAGAGGCTGTTTCCGATGGGACTGTTGTAAATCTCTTTTCTCTCTATTCAGCCTGTATAACTTGTATTGCCAATGTAGTAGTTAAAACAGCTGCAATATAGGCAGATGTCCGCTGGTAATATGGCACTGAAAAATATAACTAACTTAAAGATTAAAGAGGGGTTGGTAACAATGAGTAATATTAGCTGGATAAGTACTCCAACATGAAAATAAAATATATGTTTACCTTCTTTACTATGTATATAAGTATGAGAAGTATTACATTGGATAAAAAAGTTTGATATCAAAATATCACCTGAAATACCTATTTTTGGACCTCCTGAATCTAAACAAATCTGTTGTGTTGCACTGACATGGCTTAGTCTACTTTTGTACTAACCATTCTTACAAAGTCTTATTCTATCTTCTTCGTATTAGTCACGATAAACATTTCCAGAAATTGCTTGTTTTCTTCCACGTGCAACGGGAATATGGGAATACAGTAGGCTTTGAGCGGTAGTCAAATAATTTAAAGCTTTAAAACTGCGTTCTCTTTGCACGATTAACACCTAAAAATATGAATAGCCATGTTCCATTTGACAGAAGTATGTTATCCTAAACTCACACAAATAACAAGCAATATCTCCGAATGGTTCACTCAACTACAAAATTTATTCGGACATAAATTGTGTTTTAGCAAGATCTACATTTTTGTATAGTAAGATAGGTCTACCTATTACGGTTTACCAGTTATGTAGAATTCATCCAGAGTAAATAGGACTTCATGGGTTATAACCAGAAAATGCAAGATATAATTTCATTTTTCATAAAAATATCTCAAATATTTTATCAAAATCGTTAGAGCCATTTCCAAGAAAATCAAAATTTTCGATAAATTTTCCATGAAAAGGGTAGTTTAGGGTGAAGAAATTTTCTTAAGGGACACTGGGAGTGAAATTTGAAAGTTCCACATTTCTTGATAGATTTTTCTGAAATTTTTACTGTGTATTTATATGAGAATTTGGTACACCAAATTTCATTAAAATTGGATTATTCGTTTATGATATATAAATTATTTTATGAATTCAATAGGCACATTTTCAAAATAGAGCTCGCGTCTATTGAATTTTCAAAATTATTTATATAGGCAGAACTGATACTCTAAAACATGGGTAACAATTGTATGAAGAGATATTTCAAATACGTTTGCTGATTATGCTGTAAATATTTTTTTTTAATAACAAAGAAAATTAAATCTTAAAAATTGATTTTTTTTTTCATACAACAAAATGTTTTTGGAATTCATGTTAAAGATAACATCAATATTGAAGCATAGTTTTGTTTAGCTGCTATTTATGAATACTTTTGAAAATTGTTATTGAATTTGAAGCAAAACTCAGGCGCGACCTTCTTTTGGAATGTGCAGAAATGTAGTTTTGAGAAAAACAGGCTTTTATATAGGAGCATCCTGTGTACGTTAAGGGAAGAGCGCTATTTGAAAGGGCTGTAATGACCACATGGAGTGGGGGATACGAAAAATGTTAGCTGATCCAAATGCACAGGTGTTCCAGGAACATTTTAAGGCAAAAAAAACAATTTTCGACTTTTTGACAATTTTGAGCAAAATTTCACTCCCAATGTCCCTTAAAAATCTTCATGTTGCAGCCTTCAAAGACATTAAACTTGAATACCAACTTTGGTTTTTGGTTTTTAACCGAATTTTCGGTTTTGAGTTATGTGTCGACAGACTGACAGAGGCAGACACAGACACACACACACGCGGACACGGACTTTTTTCTAAAATTGCTTTTTTTTTTTTTTTGTATTCAGGGAGCGTCAAAATTTACATTTCCGGTGAAATCTCGACATCAAATTTTTTGGGTGGAATATAATACTTCCTCTACTTTACTAAACGTAGTAGAGAAAGCAAAAAAGCACTTTTAGAAAAAACTCTGTGTGCGTTTGCACGTCCGGGTGTGTGTGTCTGTCTGTGTGTGAACAACATAACTCAAAAACGAAAAGTTGGTATTTAAGTTGAGCATCTTCCAAGGATTCAAAACCAAATTTTTTTAAAATCCCTCTAGACTATTCTTTACATGGAACATTCTTCGAAAAATCCACCCAGTCTATCCTTTATATGGAACATTTCTCGAAAATGTACGAAAAATTTCTCCAGTAATTTTGAATAACATTTAGAGTATTTTGTGACAAATGAAAGGTACTCTTGAATTTTTTGGGAATGTCTTTAGAAGCAATCTGGAATCTGGGTTACTTTTCTATATCTGATAAACCATAAGAGACAGACAAAATATATACCACACATGAATGTAGATATTGTTCAATCACACAATTTATGTCAAATATCTTTTTATTTGTTAAGTGATCTATTTTGGGGATAGCTTTTGTTGTATAGGTACTATTATTCTAATGCCTTTTTAAAATGGGAGGACGTTATTCATTTTCTATCTCTTGGCCGTTGAACGTAAACAGAATTCCTAAGTATTCCCATATTCCTCTTGGAGTTACATGTAAATTAGAAGTAACACAATTTCTGCAAATTTAACTGGAATTAACATGAAAAAGGGAAATAAGCATTTGTAAGAATAAGCTGTGTAAGAGTAGAGAAAGTCATGTGAGTGTAACATAAGATTTTTCGTATTTGGCATATAAGCTGGCTGGCTTTAGTGAAGGGAAATCATTATGCAGGAAAACAAACTTAACATTCCCTTGAACCGAGGAAGATGACTTAGTGGTAACATATGAGGCATCTCGCAGTCGTAAAGGTCATATTTTGGTACCCATCCACTCTGAGCTTGCGTTTTCCGTGGTTTTTCCTGGTCATTAGCAAATACTAGGGTTGCTTTGACATTTCATTCTCTTTGCATGGCCAGGATGTACTTATTGGGTTCCTATTTGAGAAAAGTATAGGTTTTTAAAAATTCAAACCATTAAGAGTGACTGTCTGAAATACCTATGTGCCCCCCCCCCAAAAAAAAAAAAAAAATATGGCTGAAATTGTGTGGTAATAACCCGGTACATAAAGTATTTAACTATTGTAGGTCGCACTTGGGGTATTTATCTCTGATGTGAGATTCCCTTGTGGTCTACCGGGTAAGTACGAATCGGTTGGGGAATTTAATGTCATACTGGCAAGTTGGCCATGGTAGCTTAGTGGTTAGAGCAGCCGCTCGTTAAGTGGAAGATCCGTAGTTCAAATCCCGGCTGTAGCATTGAATTTTGCAATCCTGATTCCACCTCTTATGAAGTGTGTGCTTTAACAAGATCTACATTATTTTGATAGTAAGGTTTTGTGTATCCTTTACGATTTACTAGAAAGTTTAGTTATGTAAAAGTCATCTATTGAAGTGAAATTCAGAATATGCTTTTTGTTTGTAATGAAAATATCTTAAACGTATAGTATTTTAAACAAAACCGTTTGAGCCATTTTTGTGAAGATCAACATTTTCGAAAATTGCTCCATATAAAGGGTAGTCTGGGATGCGGGATTTTCTTGAAAATCGTCGTGCCAATCACTGGAGTAAAATAAACTTAAGTACCAAGTTTGGTATAGCTGGGCCGCTCTTTGCGTTTCCAGTTCGGTTTCTTAGCTTGACACACAAATAAAGCGGTCGCTTTGTAAGGAACTGGAAAGCCGACTTTCGGCCCAACTATATTCAAGCGACTTTTCATGCTGTTCACAGACGCATGAACACACACCCTAGGGCGTGGGTACTCATATCGCCCGGCGCTGCGTCCTCCAGCTTCAGCAAAGACCATGGAGAACTACAGGATGGAAGTGCTGGGTGTCAACTTGCCGACTTGCCAGCCATAACGTAGTCTGGATCTTATAGGGAAGCTACCTTTCAATTAAGGGACCTACTCAATTGGCATCTCGTGGCTGAGTGCACCCCGGACCAGATCTCCAATTGGGGAAAAATCCCCAAGCCAGTGGTGGGGATCGAATCCGGGTCCCCATCCCGAAGACAAGCCACTGCCACTGAATACGGGGGTGGTTCAGAAATATAATTTAAGAGACTAAATTGCAAATATATTGATCCATAGTAAGAAATAGCGTCGATATAGGGCTGAAATATGGAAGCTTAATAAATATTAAGCCATTGTCTCTGGAAATGAACATTTAAGGTTAGCAAGACATTCATTATCAGAAAGAACATTGTAAATAATTATGAAAATAGTAAGTAAGGAATAACGTCGTAAAATATGTAAGACATGAACAAATAAACTGCTATGTTTAAATCACAAGAAAACAGAACAAAGAATTCCCAGAAAACATTTAGAATAATGTCTACCTGGGAGAAACGGAAGAGGCAGACCCAAAAATGCTTAAATGCAGGAAACATTGACGCTGATGAAAGCAAAAGGATTGAAGAAGGAATAGAATGAGAGGAATGGATGGAGAAGGTAAATAAAAGTTGAGGATGAGAAAGATATGTTAATCCCTAGGACCTCTCCTCTACCTCATTACCCTCATTGCCCGACCACTGCATCCTGGAGCCGCAGGCAAGACCACGGAGGAGTGCAGGTTCGGCCAGCGCGCCGACTCCCCCGACCGTAAGGTGACTACTTGGTCTTTTAGGGACGCTACCTTTCTATCAGGATGTTTCTTCAACTGGCCCCCCAGGAACCTAATGATCCCATGTCGGTACCGGGGATCGAACCCGCGTCCTCCACCCCAGAGCCAGGTGCACTACCAACTGCGCCACGGAGGCGGCCTGAGAAAGATATGAAACAATGTACTTGCATATATAAATAAAATTGTTTTTACAAAGTAGATGCACAATGAACGGTACAAATATTGAATTAAATACAAAAAAAAATTTGCATTAAAAGAAAATGTTAGAGCAACTAGAAATAACCATGGGAAGAAACATAGTAGGAAATATACATTAAGGAAATAGAAATTAAGAAAAGAGGTAGGAATAGTAAGAACAGTAAAAATATGTAAATTATTAATACCGGGAAGGGAAGTCAAAACATCAAGTTAAACCAGTGGTAGATCTCTGTATTTGGAACACATTTTGTATCTTACGTTTTTGTCTCTGACCATTTCCTATGGAGATATTTTAGTTTTGTCGAAAACAAGCTGGCAACACTGCAGATTGTGTGGTTAGCTCAGTACACAAACAGCGTAACGGTGCGCCTTAAGAACAAACTCATACCCTGTCTGGTCCTTCCATGTTTACTGTGCAGTGTGGGCCAATCACAAGCGTTATCTCCCAACGAAAGCGAAAGTGCCCGGAGTGTTTACATCCACAAACTAGGTCAACTTCCTGACCAACCTCAACGCAGGGTTGTCGACTTACCTAACGTCTGAGAGAGCAGCTCGAGTATTCCTTCACGTCTTTTAAGTGATGTCCTATAATTACTACCGACGCTATGTCAGAAATAAGTTACTCTACACATCTTACAAGTAACAAACGTTTATCTCCATTCATTCTTGTGGAGTTACGCATCCAATTGTGGGATCGAAAACGGCTGATCAAAGAGCAAAATGCCATTAGACTGTTTTGTTTGTAATGCTTTTATGAAGCACATATTAGAAGGAATGTAATGACTTCCCTTCCTTCCTGTATATGAATATTATATTGACATATGTACATATAGAATTGAATGTAGTAAAGGGCAACATTTCTATAGGAAGCTGGCTACCATGAAATGCAATTAGCAACCAAGCCACTCAGTCATCTATATAACCGCATATTAGGGATTAAACTAAATAACTGACTGAAGAGCACAGGATTAGGGTAAACATGGCTAGAGCGAGCATCATAGATAGTAATTAGGAGAGAAAGATAATGCTGAATTCCCAAAGTAGTTTTTGCAGAGAAAAGTGTATAAATTGTTTTATTTTCATAAGACTCCAAATGAGAAGCCAGCAGAATAAGTTACGTATATTACAGCGGACACATTAGCGTCTACATGGTAGAGACAGAGAGACAGAGAGCATTCTTTTTTCATTTAAGAAAATTACTGATGTCATTGCTAAGAAACAAAATTATGTGGAATAACAATTGAAAAGCATAAACGGATTGTAACTCCGAGAAACATTCTTCCAATTCTGATCTTCAAGAGACCCACTTCAAGTCCGTCTGCGCGACTGATGCAGGTCCACTAGATATTGATAAAGTGGCGCGGAGTTGAAGGGAAACAATATGCCATTCTGTAACTGCAAAGGGCTCAGGTCAAGTGTGGTATGTGGCAGGCTAGTAGCTTCATTATTATTTAACTGGAATAAATCCAGACAAGCAGTAACATATGGGTTTATCCGACTCAAGATAAGAGTAGCTTTGCAAATATAGGTAATTCAGGTCGACAACAATAACGTTGAAAGGAAGAGAAGCAGCGAACTTTCAGGCAGCATTCTGGACTCAGTAGCACCCCATTGCAGTACAGCAATGTTGCTGCACATAAATTACATTTGAACTAAATATATTTTAGTTTTTGTTTGAGGCAAGTTTCTCAAAGTTCGGCAACGTTGATTTGCCAAAAATAATGTTGGTACTAAGTACCATGTATTTATATAGTGCGTAGATACGGCATTGCATTCCGCCAAAAAATAGATTAGGTAATAGACGTTTTGAGGTCCCATGAGTAAAACAGGACATTTTAGAAAAGAATCCGTGTAAATGTATGTCTGTGAGTGTGCGTATGTGTGTGTGTGTGCGCGCGCGCGCGTGTGTGTAAATTTGCCTTTAGGGTGCAATTTTCTCTCCATTTACCCCATATCTTCAATTTTCTGTTCACTACTTTGTAGTCCGTAAATAGCATTGCATATTTACAAAAGGTATTCCCATACCCGAACATTGCACTGCCCAATCCAAAATTTCTCTTTGTAAAACAATAAATGGGTAAAACAACTGTCTCATTAAGTCACTTCTGTGTGTAATGCAAAACAAAATTCAAAGATTGTACAGTCAGGTTAATAAAATGCTGTCTATATGTATAATGAGCAGGGTTTATGTTGGCAGGCAAGTACTAAACCGCCTCTGCTACGTCCAGCACCGCTCTGCTTATCTGGTTCTACCTCTCTACTCAATGTTTGTCTAACTTCACCATTTTTATTCGATCCTGAGCTTGAAAGCGACCTTTGTTTATTGGATACGGTGTGGGTTTCAGACTGTTGTTTTCAATCATACTAGACGGACTTACCTATGGGCTGCTGTAGACAGTCGTGACGAAGCATACCTTCCAACCACTCAAGTGAAATGTTTCCGTACTACCTCCCCTTTGACGTTCTCTAGGCGTGAGTTCTTTTCATAGGCCAATGGGCTTGTGTCGATTTAAATTCAATCCAATAACAGATTGGCTTCTCAATTGAATCTCTACCGACGTTAAGTAATTAAGCTCTATAGAAAACCAGAAACGTCGACATGTTTCATTGTGCTCAACTGTGAATGTAATAGAGTATTAATTATATTGTAATTATAATTACATGTACCACGTGTTTATAGATGAACAGAATGCAAAAAGGAAAAATATATTACCTAATTACAGAGGTTCTAGGTTTTGGTTATAAATTTACATCCCCGTGGTGGAATGGCACAGAGACGCCTTTTCCCCACTTAGTTATCGTTTTTAAATATTGGGTTAATTTCGTTCAGAACGGATTAAACGTATCTGTATGCAATCATTTGTAACACAAGGGCTTTAAAACTTTGACAACTGGAGCGGAGACGCGCCAAGTGCTCATACAACAGTACGGAATTAATTAGCATGAGCCGCCACTGAACCGTAAGCAAGCTGTTTGAACACGAGTAAGAGGAAATGAACTCACAGTGCGCAATTTACAAGCACACACTTACAAGCTGACTATATTGTAATTCAATGTTTACACCTATTTATTTACTTACCTATAAGATAATGATCTAAGAGGATTAGGATATGGCTGGAAAAGGAAATTTAAAATAGGTAGTTAACAAACTGTGAGATGTCAGAAAACTGAGGCTAAAGAAGTGCATTAAACACTACAATATAAAAATGTAACACAATGCACACAGGAGTTCGTTGACCATTTATACAGAATGAGTAACCGACGATCGAGTATTACTAACATTAAGGACAGGAGAAGAAAGGTAACGCCGGTGCGACGTCAGCTCACACCACTAAACATACGTGCACTGAAAACCGGTTCAGCGTGTGACGTCCCCGGGCTACCGCAGGGGAAGAAGACTTAGTTCCCTACCTTGCTGCACCCCACATACATCAGATACGAGACACATTTGGTGTTAATAACAGAAGTAACGTCTTGGATGCTCTGACATTAATGCTGATGTTTTTATTACACGATTGGTCAAATATTATAAACAATTACATTTCGACTCTATGTTATAAGAAAATATATCTACAACAGTTCTAGTTTATGTGAAGTACAGTCATATTATAAAGTAGATAGACAGAACAGTGTCTTTTCTCTACAAATTAGGAGATCCATGCAGAACAAAATTACGTGGACATTTTCTAACAAGTTCTGTTTCGTTTTTCTTTAACTAGTTTATCAATGTAGTGACGTAATATCTGGAAAATTTGTAATCGAAGACTCCATGTTAGCTTGTTATCTAACAAGGTACTTAGAGATTTAGACTTGGCTAATTTTATAATAAAATCAGATAGAAACGCTGACTGCTCTGCTTTATTTGTACTGGCAAAGTTATTGTCATTGAGAATGCTACACCTCACTGAACCTTCGAGTTCCGCACTCACAGCGTCGTTTATCTAGGCAAGATGGTATTACATGGCTCTCGCCTGACGTCATGCAAACTCTTCATTCTACACACCGCTTTCTCTGAGCTTTAAAAAGGAGTGAAGACAATTGTAACAGTTCATCAGGAAACATTTTAAAAGCAGTCCAAGATGGAACTATTAATACACTTCCATAAAAGACAAAGAAAGTTTATTTATGTAATTCTAATAAGCATTACAAATCGCAGTGGTTATATTACAATAACTATCAATTAGAAAAGAAAGCTTTTGTTTTGTATTATTAAGAAAAATAAGATATAGACGATCATCATTGAAGTGTGATGCACGTTTTGTTCAGTCTGCAGTTTACGTTTTTTGAGCCTATATTTTAGGTTTTGATAGTGTGTTTAGTGGTTCGTTGAAATATAAAGTACAGCTTTTGCTGCCTAGTAACTACGACACAAAGCATCACTGATTATTATCATAGTACTAGATAAAATAGTTTTAGAAAATGGATGATGAATTACTTTGAATTTTCCCTTAAGCACACCCCATTTGTTCCTTTCATAATTCATATGGAAATTCTCCACTCTGGCCTGCCTCCGAGCATTATCATATGCTTTTCTAGAAAAATATTGGAACAAACGCCATCTTTCCTTCTGTGAAAGAGCTAGCAGATTCAGAAATGCTTCCGCAGAACAATTCACGCCAGGATTTTCAGTAATGCAGCAGAGTGAAAAAGATAAACATATGAAAATGTTGCCTTTGGCGAGACTTTGTGTGGCCCATAATGGTTTCGAGTGTTTTAGGATAATTGGATGTGCCTCAGAAAGGTGCGGTCGCTTCTGCGTTAAGTAATTAAACCGTTATCATTATTTTCCACGCATCAAGCTTGTGATAGCTTCCCTCGGGGAAATGGGTGCGTGTTAACCTGAAAAAAAGATTTCATAAATTGAGGTATTTTTATGCTAACTTCTGGATATGGTGGGATATAAAATCCCGCTATCGCTTCACCATAAAGCAAATAAACCGCTAATGAAATTAATGGCCAGCTCTCAATTTAGCGGATTTCGCTTTCAGCAATAATATAGTAAATTACGTTCTGAAATAGGAGAGATAGAATCGCTTTGTTTTAGTTCGGTTACGTGGACGTGTGCGGTCAGATACTATTTGCCGTTTTCAAAAGTGTACGTAGTGTCCTTTCAGTTTCAATTTCAATTTTCATATTTTAATCTAAAGGATTCTAATACAGCGAAGCGACTGATTGAAATCAACTAGAAATGGGCAAATAGAATGAAGGGATTTTTTTCCTATTATCGTGTGGAGGTTCATTTAGGAAATCCTTTGGAAGTAGTTGAATTCTATTCGCCAATTATTGAGCGCTAGATGGTATCTAGGGATGGAGGCAGAGGTAGACTATGGACGGAGGAGATACCGCACTGAGCCAACTATGCAGGTTGTAGTGCATCAGGCCTCGGAAGGAAGGAACCCGGGCAAGTAGCGCGAACCAGCCTGATGGTCCCTAACGGATGCTGCTGCTTCTTCATCTCTACACCAGAGTTCGCTCATCGCTAACGTATTGGACCCTGAAAGACCGGATTGAAATGAAGGTCAAACGAAATGGGGGCACGGGAAATTCTGAAGATGTAAGATAATTTATGCTTTCCAGCATTTTCCTTGTGACCCAGGAAAACCTCGAAAAAAACTCAAGGATCAGGAAGATCAGCCATGGGAATCGAACCCCGACCTCCCGAATTTGGCATCACTCGATAGGGTAGTGGATGACTTCAGTTGTTTCTAATATAGACTGACAAGGTCGCAGCTTCATCCGAAATTACATACTATATCATGAAGTGCTGGGGCAAACTGACAGTTTTAATCACTTGAAATATCTATTAGGACTCATAAGTCAAGAAGTCATAGAGAATATAATAATAGTATTCTGTGAAACCACGAAGAAATAACTAAAAGGTTAACAAAAGGCCTTAGAGCAAGTAGAGGAAATACTGTCATAGCTCGTGGAGCAAGGCAAGAGCAATTCCCTTAGCTGTGCAGTGGCTGAAAGGCTGGTGGTGAATGAAGTTGCGCAATCATGTATGCGCGAAAGTCATAACGTTTCTGTTCACAAAGGAGCAAGATCACTAGCATAACTTTAGTGCATATTGCTAATGACAGTACATATGAATAAAAATTTGCTTTATAATGAAGAGAGCCATAACTATGGTTATATGCCAACAATTAGTTTCATGTGAGCTGCAATTGTTTCAGCTGCACGCTGTGGTGGTAGGGTTTATTCATTCACCGCAAGCTATTGCCCCCACCCCCTCTCAGCCATAGAGAGGGAGAGAAGCAAAGTAACTTCCCCTATGAGTTGTTCATATTTCACCTCACGACCTACATGTACATAAACTTCAATTTTGCGACGAAGTGAGGAAAAGGGTTTAACTAAGCATTGGAGTGTGTTATTTACCTGACTATCCTGTTTTACTTTCTCTACAACGTGTTTGCAGTGAGTAGAGCAGATGTTCTATTAATAAACTTCTATTTTGAAATTAAGTGACAGAAAAATTTAAATAAAGCTTTCAAATATGTTATTTATCTGACTATCCTGTTTTACTTTCCATGCATCTTTCTTGCTGTAAGAAGAGGAAATATTGTTCTACAAATAACAGAAGTGCTTGATAAACTCTGCATGCTTTTGTGTTATATGATTTAAGTGATCTATATCACTTTATCTGGGATTGTTAACATTTAAATATATCCGGCATTCTCTTTTGAAGTTCCTCATGTGCGTCACCTCTTATCATCTCCATGTCTCTATCCTTGATGAATCTGCTACCAGGTGCAACAGTGTTGAAGTATGACATCTGTTGCTCATGACACGCATGGATGGGTGTCAGGATAAATAACATTTGTTCATGCAACCAGGACTGTGCATGTTGCCAGTACTGGCTATGAATTGTTAATTTTTGTAAGATTAGCTATGCAGTTATAATAGAGATGTACATGATTCAACATGGATTACAGCCACTAAGCAGCCCCGTTACGAAGTTGTTTTATTTACACAAATTAGGAGCTACAACATTAATTACGAGCAAGCTGGAGAATAAACTTAAAGCAGACTAATCATGAGTTGTTTGAGGCGAGTTGCCGGCTGTTTGAAGTTGAAGAATTTAATTGTTTCTGAATCTTGTTACTCGATATTGTAACTATTAAATTATAGCTCCCAATTTCTGACTTATTAGTACTTTATATTTAAAAATAACTGCTTCACGTGCCACCTGTTTTCCTATTACAAATCTTTAGGTTTTGGAAATACAACTTCGATGGAGAAATTGAAGCCATTCGAATGGGCCTTCAAAATGTTTTGTATAGATTGAGCTACATTAGGCCTGGGAAATGGTACTCTAAGTGCAAGCCATTCCCACCCTCACGCTGATAACTGCATGTCAAGCAGATAAAAACGAAGGTTGCTCCAGCTATTCCGCAAGTTGCCAACAACACTTCTTTGCCCTGCCAACCACTCGTATCCCCTAGGTTTACATACAGTCTAATGCTTGTTGAAAAGCTTTGTTGTGGGACATTCGTAATAAATAATTTAGGCATTTTTCCCTAATATATTGGGTTATGTGTGGCGTTCGGAAACGATTTACAATCATAATTCTTTGATCTTTATTAACAAACATGGTTCAATGTATATGGGATCTCTCAATATACTCCCCATTGAGGCCAATACACAGCTTCCTGGCAACTTCATTATTGGATCACGGAACCATTGTTCGGGGGTATTACGCACCCAGTCATGGAAAACTGCCTGCACTTTTTCTATTGTTGCCGAACCCAGTATGCACACAACTTTTTCATATTGAAACCGTCTTCAATAATGGTATGGAGGACTGTGTGGCCTGTCTGCTGTGGCAGTTCATGAACAATAATCAATTCACAGACAAGTTCAGTGCTTTTTGGATATTTCGATGACGAGTACTCACATTTTTGCGTGCAGATTCTTACTTACTTAATTTATTAATAAAGTTTGGTCTGATGCCGGTACATTAGGCCTGGCTTAAGGATACAATTTACGTGGTCTTATAACTAGCGAAATTTCCAATATTTACATTTCTCGTTTTTATTTACAAACCCATACGGTGACCAACCTTAGGTTACCGAGTACAGTTTTTTGTTGTAGGTCTTACCGTGCAGATTCCCTTCCACTAGCAAAGCGAGCGATCCAGCTGTGAAGTCTTGTGCAGCAGCTTCTTGGCTGCATACCAGGGTTAAACATTTATGAATATGGGCTCTGTTGCCTCCTTCCTTCCACAAAACCCATGCAGACCATCTTTGTCCATGATGGTCACCTCTTATCTTGTGCATCACATTCTCTATTTCACAACAAACAAGCACTGTTCTTTTACTACAGGAGAAGACAGGTAACGCTGCTGTGACGTCAGCTCACTCAGCTCAGATGCTCCCGGCAAAAGCCAGTTGAACGTGTGACGTCACAGCGGGCACTGTTTCAATTACGGAATAGTCACGATTATAAATAATTACATTTCGGCGTTATGCCATATATATATATATAAATTCTAGTTTATGTGAACAGTCATGTTATAACGCAAATAGAACAGAAATTATAACTATTTTGCCTGAGCTGGAGGAGAGCTTTACAGATCAATTAGGTGGACATTTTCCGACATTTGCTGGTTCGCTTTTCTTTAACTAGTTTGTCAATGTTAGGGCACATTTGTAACCGAAGACTGCATATTAGATTGTGATCTGACAATATGCTTCGGGATTTTGACTTAGAAAGGTTCATAACAGAAAATAATTGTTTGCACACATGCGTGGAACCACACATACATAATACCCGTGCAACAAGGGCATATAACCTCAGAAATCTGGTTTGAGGAACATTCTTATAACAATCAGCCAAGTCCTCCTTGTGTTTATATTTGTCCCTCAGCAAATCGTCGCACTGTAAATTTATCAATTCATTTTGATACCTGCTAGGGACATTGTTAACGTCCAATGAATACGGGGTCGCAAACATCTGAAACGTAGTTGACAATGTTTCTACATCTTGAAGCCTGGCCTCAAACTGATGTGAAACACGGGGAACTGAACACATGCGCCGCTGATCTAGGCAGCATAGCAATACACTGCTCTCGCCTGACGTCACACGAACGTACAAGCTGGCTCTTCGTTTAAATACGTCACACGGCCCGAAGTTGTCTTCCCCTGTTTTACTACATACTCGGTTGACAACTGCTATCTAGTGCCTGCGTGGTGCACTAGTATCAGTTCCTCGTCTCACGAGAGGACGTTTCCGTAGATTCAGCGGTATTTTTTAAACCACGAAATTGTAAATTATTTCATAATGCCATCGTATTTCACATAGTGATTTAATCCCCTAGCTCTTCGCTTATTTCTGTGTGAATAAGTTCTACTGTACAACAATTGATTGCGCGTAATAAATCATTTCTATTGCCTAAATTTTATATGTAATTTTTACTTTAAGACTTCATACCCCGCGTCCATAAAGTACTGCTGGAAGATCCTATACTAAATAAAATCCCAATAACATTTTGTCTCTTAGTTTTGATTCTAAATAATTTCCATGTATTACTCCGCAAATACCTTGGAATATATGTAAACTTTTCTTTATTCTTGATCTTCATCATGCATTACATCACAGCCTAGATATTAGAAGTCATTTGTTCTACTGGAACATCCTCTATCACTACATTTATTTTTTCAAGTGCCTAACTTTAGTTTCTTAAGTTTTCAAGTCATATGTTAAGTTAATCTACAGTCCTCTGTAGTGTATCCCCACTGTAAACGATCAGGACTACATTGTCCGCTACATGCCAAAGATTTTAAAGTTTCCTTGAATCTTATTTTGATTCCTTTTTGTATTAAAATGTTCCATATTTGAATTCTGTTCAGGTAAATATTAAAAGCCACTGGGGATAGACTACATCCTCGTTTTAAGCCTTGATTTGTTATAATTTTCAATTCTAGTTTTGTACTTTGTACTTTTATATATAGGTATCATCTGTTATCTAGGATCTTGCGCAGTGTTTGTTGATCTACTCTGTTGAAAGCTTTCGGAAAATCAATGAATGCCATGTGAGGTTCCTTGTTATATTCTCTCCTTTTATTCTATTATTTGTTTATGGTGAATACATTATACACACATGCTTATCCAGGTCGAAATTCATTTTGTCCTTCGCTTAAAGTATACCTCGCCCAACTTTTTGACTCTACCGTTATTAGCCTCACATATATTTTGTATATTGCATTCAGCAAGCTTCTTGCTCTATACGTTGTATTAGATACGTTATTTCTCTGGACCACTTTAAAAATAGAAGTCGGCTGACCTTCTTCTTCTAGAATCTCCTTTAATATTCAGCATATTTAATAATCTTAGCTATAAAATCAGTCCTCCATAATTAAAATCTTCTTCCGAGGACATACGGAAGGTATTTATTCCAACTATTTATTTAGCATATATCGATCGAGATGCCTCCGTGGTAACTTTTGTGTGGTTCGCATTGGGGAGGTCGTGGGTTCCGTTCCCGCGACCGACCTTCCTGATCCACGGGTATTATCCAGAATTCTCCGGGTCCCCAGACAAATGCTGGAAAGAATAATTTTATCCCACGAATTTTCCATCCCTCCATTTCATTTCACTGTGATTTCAGTACGGTGTTTCAGGTTCGGAAGTGTTGGCATTGGGCGAGTTTGGCGCTGCCGTGTGCGGACGGTAACTGCTGTTCTCGGTGGATGAGCGGCGTTGTGGTCACCTGACCAGTGGCTGCTTGGCGAACCCTGGTATCGAGATGAATTTCCAACACGCGTTAAGGGCCCTCGCACTAGCTCGCGCTACTCGCCCGTACAGTGCTCTCACTCCATCCCTTCCTTCCGGAGTATGACATAAAAAGCCTCAATGGTTGGTTCAGTGTGGAACCCCTCCGCCCATACTCTATCTCTATGTATATCCGACCATATATTTACTCAGCAAGCTTATTCCCCTATAGTTCGTAGGATTTCCCCTTGCCTCCGCTATTTTCCACTCTTCTGAAATATCCTTTAGTCTCCAACACATATACAACAAATGTAATTATCTTATTTGTAAAATCATAATTAAAATCCTGTACTTATTTGTGCAATCAGCCACTGAAGACTGAAAGTTTGGCTGACAGGATGAAATAATCGTTAAATCCCTTTTTCTCCTTAAACAGCTTTTTTAAAAGTCCTTGAAACAATAATGTTCAATAGGCTGTATAAATACCTCAAATGTAACAAGACACTAGTGAAGTATCAGTTTGGGTTCAGAAAGGGCAACAATGCAGCTTTTAAACTTACACATGAAGTGTTAACTGCCCTAAACAAAAAAATGCATGTAGGTGGTATTTTCTGTGACCTAGCAAAGGCATTTCATTGCGTAAATCATGAAATTCTTTTAGCAAAACTGAAATTCTATAGACATAAAAATGAGAAATTAAGTTGCTTCACACCACACCTGAATTAAAAAAAAAACAACAACAACAATATCGTTGAAGTAAGCAGTGATATTGATCATGAAAACAAACACCAAATTAGTAAATAGTAACACATGGAGTACCCAAAGATTCAATATTAGGGCCTCTATTATTTCTGATCTCTATACATTACTTGCCACCTTATATGAAAGATGTAGCAAGTATCGTACTGTTCGCTGATGACACTAGTGTGCTGGTTACTAGCGGTAACTTAAGTGAATGTGTAATACAATTTAATTATCTTTCTAACTGCATATCTTACTGTTTTAAAGCTAACAATTAGCTGTAAACATAGACAAAACAAAAGTGATTAAACTTATAACTCATCAAACACCACACATTCTGACTGAAATTGGGATTAATGGTATGTTATTTGAACAAATAGACATGAAATTTCTAGGCCTTCAATTAGAAAAATATTTAAATTGGAAAGCTTACATTAAGTATAATTCCAAACTCAGCTCTACCAGTTATGCTATCCAAGCACTGGCAAATGTGAGTTCTATAGAGACACTTAAATTAGTTTACTATGCATATTCTAACCATATAATGGAATATGGAGTTTTATTTTGGGACAGTTCAATAGAGAGCAAACGACTATTCCTCATGCAAAAGATAGTTATAGGAATTATTTTCAACACCCAAGTATTCATGCAAATATCTTAGAAGACTGAAGCTAACAATCAAATTAAATACAAAGTACGATTTCATCCAAGTTTTTGTGTTTGAGCCATACGATTCATAGCGCTTTTTTTTTTCTAAAAGCGTACTTTTATGCGAGGGACCGAACCAAATGTATTTTCTAAAGAAATTTTGATTGCAACAAAATACTTTCTCTACCTACCACAGATAAAGGGCTAGAAGCATAAACGCAACAACAGCATGGTAAGAAATTAAATCGAAATTTAAATCCGGTTTTCACTCTCTGGTTAGAATTTATTTGTGAAATGAATAGCTGAAACCGATCCATATGTTACACTTCGCAACATTGTACAAATCTCATTAAGCGCTAACCTCTCTCACGCAGTTTAAAAGAGAAAGCCGCACTCTGTTAACTAACTCCCTATGGGGTAAAGTGGGTCATGCGAGGCAGCCAATCGTATACGCCATTTCAGGCTGCGCAGCCAATAAAACTGCGATGTATAATGCACTCGTGCGACAAAATTTAATTTTAGGAGCAAGCAATTAAGAAAAAGTGCAAGACCACACGATGGAATTTGTTTATAACCTGCGGAGGACACAGTTAATTACTGAAATACCGTAGGGGTATTTGGGGCAACCCTCTCTGTTTGTTATTCTAAAACTTGGATCATTCATTTTTGATTAAACTCCCGTTCATGTATGAACACATAAATATAAAGCGTTTTATACAACGCTTGCTACTATATGATGGAAACTGATTTGATCACAAATATACATTAGAGCTGGTTTTCTTACAAGATGTGCCTATTTCACTTACTTTTTAAAGGAGTTTGCCTCCTATGGATAATTGCTAACTGAAACATGTGACCAGAACCATTTTGCACATTTTCCCTTTCAATAATGATTATATTTTTTACTTTCTCTGCAGATTAGTTATATTGTGACGCCGGCCGTAGCGCAAAATAAAGGACCTCACACCACATACAGTAAGACTTCAGCTATCCGGCCCTCGTTTATCTGGTTCTCCGGTGTATCCGTATCGGATTTGCACATTTTTTTAAATTAAATGTTTACATTAGATAATAAGTTTAACTGTGATAGCAAGAACGTAACTATACGTCCCCTAAATATTCGCTTTTTAGTTTGAGTCAATGTACGGTTCCTGTATAAATTGCACAATAAATTATAGTAAGTGATTGGGATTGGATTTGGTCATCAGCGCCCTTAACAGACTCATGGCAATAGCCAGATATAAATTTCACTCAAAAAATAAAAATACTAGAAACAAGAAAAATATACAAAGGTAAAAACCAGTGGCAATAGCCAGATATGAAACAAGGTGATAAATATGTCCAAAATCAGAAACAGATAATTAAGAATTTTAAATCCTCAAATTTATATTGCACTGCGCTAAAAAATTAAAAACTCTATCAACCGCTGTTTTGTCGTCCGCTAGGACCTCTGCAAGTCTGGCAGGCAGCTGCAGAGAATCCCGAAGGTGCGCTAGAGAGTAACACTCTAGGAGCACGTGGCGAACCGACAAAACGTTGTCACACAGCGGACATAGAGGCGCAGGGTCCCTTTTAAATAGGTAACCGTGCGAAAAATTGCAGTGCCCTATTCTTAATCGAGCCAAACTAACCTCCTCGCGACGAGATGTGCGACAGGAAGTTACCCAGTTTATCGGAAGTTCTTTCACTTCTCTAAGCTTATTACCGCGGAGAGCTGACCACTTGTCGTACCAGGACGACAGCACCGCTCTCCGCACTTCAAGCCTGAAGTCTTCCGAAGTAACACGTGAGATGGTAATACTAGGTTCTGTAGTTGCCGTCTTTGCTGCTAAATCTGCCATTTCATTCCCAGGCAAACCTACGTGACCAGGAATCCATACACACACCACGTCAATACCAGAAGCGTGTAAAACATGGAGGGCATCCTGGATACGTTGTACAATAGGGTGGGGGTTGTACAACTGACAAAGGCTCTGCAGTGCACTAAGGGAATCGCTCAAAATCAGGCAGTCGCCTAATTTACGACGGCGAACATACAAAACGGCTCGATAAATTGCATAAAGCTCTGCAGTAAAAATGGAAGTGCTATTTGGAAAACCGAATGTATGTGGTTCGGTTCCATAAACATAAGCACATCCAACACCGTTGGTGTTCTTTGATCCATCGGTGTAAATATATCTACGGTCAGAGTAACCTGACAAAAATTCTAAGAAACACGTGCGGATACTTGAAATAGGCATCGTGGACTTCTGGTGTATGGTCATCCCAAGATCTACATGGGGCGTACCAGATAGCCAAGGGGGGTGAAGTCTCTCGCCCTTGGCGAACATCACAGGCAGTTCCACTCCAAGCTTCACTAGGAGCTCTTGGAAACGGAACCACGCAGGCTTTGGATTAAGGGAGCTATTTCTATATCGTTCTCTTAGCGTGCTGGTGAAAAAAGAAGCGAACGTTGGGTGCTTAGGCATATATCTAAGCGCACAACCATAATTTGCCAAGAGAATCTCACGCCGATATTGCAGAGGAGGTTCTGCGGACTCGGCGTAAAGGCTCACCACTGGGCTTGTTGGAAAAGCTCCTGTTGCAATGCGGATGCCCCTATTATGGACCACGTCTAATCTTCTCAGCACAGATGGTCGTGCTGACGAATAAACAATACACCCATAGTCTAGCTTGGATCGGACCAATGCGCGATATATTCGCAACAAAATTGTTCGATCCGCTCCCCACGATTTGCCATTCAGTACTCGCATAATATTTAGGGAACGGTCACATCTCGCTCTTAGCTGTGCAATATGCGACGACCAACTAAGCTTCCTGTCCAAGATCAAACCCAGGAAGCGCGTCTCTTCTGCGAAGGGAAGTTCATCTGGACCAAATCGGAGCGAAGGTGGTAATCGTCTCCTACGGCGCCAGAAATTAACGCAGATTGTCTTCTCAGTTGAGAAACGGAAGCCGTTTCTCACGCTCCATTCTCTAAGGTTGTCCAAACATTGCTGCAGGCGCCGTTGTAAGAACGCCGTGCGCTGAGAAGTGCAATAGACAGCGAAGTCGTCTACGAATAGGCATGACGAAACTCCAGGTGGAACACATTTCTAGATGGAGTTAATTGCTATAGCAAAGAGCGTGACACTTAGCACCGAACCCTGAGGTACTCCCTCCTCCTGAACAAAACAATTAGAAAAAACCGAGCCGACCCTTACTCGGAAAAAGCGGTCCTTCATAAACTCCTGAATGAAAAGTGGTAGGCGTCCACGTATGTTCCAGGCATGCAGGGAACGTAGAATCCCTGCTCGCCAGCACGTATCATAAGCCTTCTCAAGATCGAAAAATATGCCAACGGTTTGACAGTTCTTCATAAAGCCGTCCATTATCTGTGTCGATATTGACACAAGATGGTCAACAGTTGAACGGCGTCGTCGAAAACCACACTGGATGTTAGTCAGTAGGTTACGACTTTCTAACCACCATACCAATCGTCCATTGATCATGCGTTCCATCACGCAAACGCAACTGGTGAGGGAAATAGGACGATAGCTGGAGGGAAGATGACGGTCCTTTCCAGCCTTCAAGATGGGAATAACGGTGGCCTCCCGCCAATTTTCTGGGAGTATACTGTCAACCCAAACACGATTATAGACCTCGAGCAGGAATGCCTTACCTTCAGGAGAGAGCCGTTGTAACATTTGTACATGAATACCGTCCGGTCCTGGTGCTGAACATCGCGAAGATTTCAGGGAATACTCCAGCTCTGCCATGGTGAAAAGGCGATTGTAATCTTCTACGTTTCTAGAACGAAACGAGAAGCCTTGAGATTCCACCTGAGTTTTAATTGGAAGGAACTCAGGGGAGTAATTTTCCGAGCTAGACACTTGTGCGAAAGCACTGCCAAAGGTATTGGCCACTTCAAATGAATCAACAGCTCCTGTGGCTGTTTTTAGTCCCGCTATTGGTATTTGGGTCGTTTTAGCTGCAACACGCCTTAATCTATCCCACACAACCGAGGAAGGTGTGTGTCGGTTAAATGAAGCTACAAATTTGCTCCATGATGACTTTTTGCTATGCTTAATGACTTGTCTGGACCTGGCGCGCATTTTCTTGTACTCGATTAGGTTTTCCAAAGTAGGGTGATGTTGGAAAACCCTAAGTGCACGCCTTCGAGCACGAATGGCATTCCGACATTCTTCCGTCCACCAGGGAACGGGAAATCGACGGGGGTGTGTAGTCGACCGCGGAATCGATTGTTCAGCAGCAGAGAGAATCGTCTCCGTGAGATGCTGCGCCAAATTATTTACTGAGTCATGCTCGTTGTAGGTAAAGACAGCCAACTGGGTGTAAAGGCTCCAGTTGGCATGGCCCAAACGCCATCTGGGCATACGAGTGGAAAATGTATGTTGCATCAAGAGACTAATAAGACATGGGAAGTGGTCACTAGAGTGTAAATCAGAGATGACATTCCATTGTAAGGAGACTGCCAACTGAGGTGAACAAACTGCAAGGTCAAGATGCGAGAAACTATTGTGAGAGTCCGAAATGAATGTAGGCTCTCCAGTGTTGAGGAGAGCTAGGTTGTGACTGTCCAAAAAATCGGAAATGAGTGTACCTCTCGCACAAGCGCGACTTGAACCCCAAAGTGGGTGGTGCGCATTGAAGTCTCCCACCAACAGAAACGGTGTTGGCAACTGGGAAACTAGATCTTCTAAATCAATGTGCGAGAAGTCATGGGACGGAGGCAAATATATATTACAGATGGTGAAATGGATGTCTGGCAGTATAATCCTTATTGCAACTGATTGGATATCAGACTGTATTGGTACAGATTGCATATATATGTCATCTCTCACAAGTATCATAGCGCCACCATGTGCCGGAACACCCTCTTCTGGTATAACATCACACCGTACTGGGGTGTATCGCCTTAGATGGAAAGCGTCTTGAGGACGCAGCTTAGTCTCTTGCAAACATGCGACCAGAGGTTCGTTTTCTTTGAGCAAGAGCTCAAGTTCTGGTCTTTGAGTTCGAATTCCACGTATGTTCCATTGTAGGATAGTCATATTGCATTGTGTATGGGATAGGTAATTCCAAGGTAACTCTTCATTACTTTGGAGTAGGCGGTTGGCGAACCAATTTCGCCCGTTTCTTTTCTCTTGGGCTTATAGTTTTGTCAGACGCTTTTTCGCGCCTCTTTTCCACTGGGGGTCTTCCAGTGTGGGCAGATTCTAGTTCCATGTCCTCTGCCGAGGACGTGCGTTTTCCCATAGCAAACTTGGGTTGGAGTGTCTCGAACCGGTTGCTAATGGGGACCGGCGAAGATGAAAGACGCCGGTCTGAGTCCACCCCTGAAGATTCTCCAGAAGAAGATTTTCGGGATCTTCGAGGAGATGTTCGGGGACTCCTATATCCCTTCGATGTACTGGGATCGGACGTACCATTTTCCTTGAGGAAGTCGTTTCTTGTATAGGTCTTCTTGAACTTAATTGGTGAGGCATCATATCTTACGGGCTTGCTTCTATCTTGTGTTGATCTTGATGCTTTTGATGGTGATGTAGAGCTGATGTTCTTTGCACTTACGGACGTTGTAGACGTTGACACAGATTTGCGTGCCGATGTAGAAGGCTTTGGAATTGAGCTACGGGGTACGAGTGTCTTTTCTGATATTGTTGCCCCATTTATATCGCTGGTTTGTGTTGCGATTTCTCGTTTCGGTACCGTTTTAGCTGTAACTGAGCTATAGGTACCGGATCTTGGAACAGAGGGTTGGCGTCGACGCAAGAGCTTCCGGGCTTCTGAGAAGGGCATCTTCTCTCTAACCCGTATCTCTTGGATCGCTCTTTCCTCTACAAAACGGGGACAATCTCGGGAACTGGATGCATGTTCACCCTTGCAGTTTACGCATGACGGCGCTGCAACACAATCACCATCATGAAATGCATCCCCAAAGTTATTACAAGTAGGTATTCCCTTGCAAAACTCGTTTGTATGCCCAAAGCGCTGGCATTTAAAACATCTCAGCGGGTTCGGGATGAACGGCCTAACTTCGATGGACTCATACCCTGCCTTAATCCTTTGCGGGAGATCTACCCGATCAAAGGTCAGGAACAGGGTACGTGTTGGCTTCAGTTCACCACCCTCTTTGCGTTGAACCCGGTAAACATTAGTAACGCCTTGTTCCGTAAGATTTTCTTGAATCTCCTCATTGCTTAAATCATCCAATGCACGGGTGTTTATCACTCCGCGCGAGGAGTTCAAAGTTCTGTGCATCTGAACACTGACAGGATAACTTGCTAGCATATTCGCTTTCAGTATCTTAGCTGCCTGGGTAGCTGAATGTGCTTCAACCAGGAGCGTGCCATTGCGAGATCTAGTGCATGACTTTACTGGACCAGCAATGTTATCCAAACCCTTTTGAATGGTAAATGGGCTCACCGTTAAAAATTTCTTATCTCCCTCAGTTCGAGATATAACTAAGTAGCGAGGACCACTCGACTCAGCTACTTCCTTTACGCAAACTTTAAAATTTTTTTTGTTGTGAGTTTTTTGTGAACTCATGGCGATGTCATCCTCCACCATTGCAGATGTCTCCGATGGCATGCTCACTTCCTGGGCGCCACCCCGGCTTAGGTGAGAGTCCTGGCCTGGACCTTGCTCACCCTAGGGTCTCACCTCCCAATGTATAGATAGAGGGACCCAATCGCCTTCAGGAGTGCATCAGCTCATGCAATGGCCCCTCCCCGGGACTGACCTTTATCAGCGGATACGCACACAGATCCTACATGATAACCAGGGGCTGGGACTTACGCGATTACCCAGTCACCCCTTGCGTCACCCCATCCACCGACGACCCGCGCGTAGGTTATCCATCAGACTGTGTACAGGGAGGTATCAGGTGGGAGGTCAAACACAAAAGTGGACCAAAGTTAATTGGGCGTTTGGCATATGCCCTCTCACCTCTTGGAGGAGCCCAATCGAGAGTATGGCTCGGGGCCCCGGGTACGCCAAACCCGTACCTACCGTAGTAGGAGCCCTTGGGGGAGTTTGATTTCGGAGTCCTCTTCTCCTAGATGAGTCGTCGACCAAGACTACCGAGCCTCATCTACCCGTTTGGAATGTTCTTAGCTTCCCCTCACCTCTTGCCTACCAGTAGTCAAAATGACACTTAGTAGGCCGTCTGGTTCAGGTACTGAGCCCCTCCGCCACGACAAGGCGACACTCCTTCGGAGGGGAAATTATAGTAATACATACATACTCTATTGTACTGTAAAATACAACTTGTTGAGTTTAAGAAAGATTTCGTAGTGTGTCACACGGTGCTGACGCGGTACGTCTCACCAGCTATAAACAGCGCCGGAAGAAAGTGTTGCCCTCGATCCCTACACCTCCCCCAATCTCCTGAGTTTTCAAACAGCATGTGTCATTGAGTTTATCATAAGTGTGCTTCTTGTCAAAATATTTTGGAGTGTAATTCAGTGTACGTAGAAGCGGCATCAAAGCGAAAGAAGACCGTGGTTTCAATGGATAAAATGTTGTATGCAATTAATCAAACTAATAAAGCAGAAACATAGAAGAAAATAGCTGGAAGTTACTGACAGACATTATGACGCACTTGTACACCACTCCAAATGAAGCCCGCCTCGATAGCGTGATGGTTAGCGTGTCTGCCTCACGTTCAAGAGGTCGCGAGTTCGAATCTCGCTTAGGGTAAGTTATCCGGGTAAGGTTTTTTCCGAGGTTTTCCCTTATCCTGAGAAGACGAATGTTGGGTAACTTAAAGCTCCA
Organism: Tenodera sinensis; assembly: GCA_030765045.1. NCBI lineage: Eukaryota > Metazoa > Arthropoda > Insecta > Mantodea > Mantidae > Tenodera > Tenodera sinensis. The sequence continues at coordinate 78,647,865 of CM060969.1, forward strand.
TGGACCTCGGCCTCATTTGAGCATCATTTCACCCGTTTCATTCACTCACCGTCCGATATGACGCAATGTTGGAGGACGTTAATTAAAAAAAAAAAAAAAAAAAAAAAAAAAACTCCAAATGAAGTATTAATGATAGTAACCGTACTTCGTTCAAATACCATAGGTGTTTAAAAAAGAAGACTGTGGCACAATTCTCTGTTAGAAATGGCGTCTTTTATGTGATTAAGATTTGTATAGCTTGTAATACCTTGTAAACAATACATTCAGTACATAATTCTGTTACAAAGTAGTTTTTATCGTAATAAACCGCAAGTCTGTTTATTTAAGGATTTAAGAAGTTTGTTATGCTTATTACCCATATAACCCGGATTATCTGTATTTACGATTTTCGGGATTGCCTTTGGTCCCAGTTAGTCCGGATAAACAGTTTTACTTTACCAGGTGCGCTGCATATCAAAGGCAATTAAGATCAAGCTCCACCACACCACTCACGTGAGCAAACACGTGACAACAATCAAAACGGCAGAACCAAAACATTATTCGAGAAGTGCCCGGCGCCCGTTTATTTGTAGAAGTTCGAGAAAGGTCCGTACTACGTCATCCCGCTATATAAGGAGGAGGCGAGGCAACGAGCAGAGGAGTCAGTTACAGACATGAGTCGCAGGAAGTCAGTCAATTTTCGGTTTCAGTGAGCTGCGTATGTAGGATCGCATCGAGAGAAAGATGGCGAAACAGTTAATGAGTGTCGCGTGACTGTCGTCCAAGTCAGCTGTTTGAGAGACAGATAAATTGAAGAAAGACAGAAAGGAGTTAGCCAAGATTACGAGAAGAAAACAGTTGTAAGTTGTGATATCACGAAAGACTGTAGTCGTCATTAAAATAGAACTCTGTATTTCAGCAAACATTTTGGAAGAAAATAAAGTGAGAAAATGTAATTGAACTAGATTGTTGTCATTTTTACTACAATACTTTCAATTCATTATTTGGTCATTGTTACGGAATGGGTACTAAAATTGCTACTGTGCTAAAAACTGTGGGAAAATATAAGAGTATTTGTATATTTTGATTAAAAACATATTTGTACACTAAAAACTTTGAAGTTTGTAAGGTGAAACGTAAGCTTTAACAGCCGTTTCTCTATCTGTATCTCATTTCGTGCATCATTCTTGTCTCAATTCAGTTTAATTGTTTAATACTGGTAAGGTTTACTGAACTTGCCAGGAAGTGAATCAAAAATATGTGCCTATTATGCCTGTACACATAGGTTATTATTAGGAGCGGAGTCTACGAGGCTGAGCCTTTGGAAAGCATAGACCACAGTTTTCTAAATGACAATGTTAAATAGCCCTTTCTTACTTGCTAAAGTTCAAATTGTTTTATGTTTGCTAATTTTATGGCTATATAACATTCAAAGGTCGAAATAGATATCAAATTATGCAAGTCTCTCGGTTTTATTATCCCAGGCCTGGGGAACAGTTCTCCCAAGGTGGCAAGTCATTCCCCTTCTTCCCTTCCATTCCCTTCATGATCACCAAAGGGAAAAGCCAATAGGGAAACCCGGTCCCGTATAATGCGTGTGTGTGCATGTGTGCCAGTACATAGGTAAGAAGAGGTACGGCTACTCTATTCACACCTTCGGAGTGTAGTTCCCCAGGCCTGAATCTACCCTGTCTTCTTTGCTGATTAGCTTATTCCAACATTTAATTGCAGTTCTTAGGTGTTTATGAAATTGGTTTTTGACTTTAACTAGGTATAGTCCTTAACTACCTCCCAAATTCTAAATTTAGACTTACTATGACCTAAAATCACTGAAAAATGACAAGACTAGGTTATAAAGCCATCTAATAACTGTTTTGGAGTCCTTTTTGTTCAGTGCTATGTAATCAAAATGAAAATATACTAAACATTTTAACGACAAAAATTTAAAACCTCTTTTGGCTCAGATAAGGCTATTGGAAATTATGTATTTTAGATAACGGTGAACACTAGACTTTACAGTGTAGGTAACCTTCAAGTTAACTTTGACTTTTAGGATACATTAAACATGAGCTAATTTCTGTTAGGACTTCCCACTGATCTATGATGGATATCATATTCACCTTCAATGAAAATAATTATAGGATATGTACATAGAAGGGTTTCAGTGGATTTCGTTTCATGTTGAAAATCTCGGCAAAAGAAAGGGGCTGGATCTAGTAACAGCAGGTATAATCCAGAGGGGTTCCTAACGTTCCCAGATGTAATATTCTGATGCCGGTCCCCCTCGATGTCCCTAATTTGCATATATGGATTCACCCAAGGTCCTCTCTTTCGTTAATAATATGTTCGTACACAAAATCCTCCACCACGCTCAAGTAAAATTCAAGGTGCTCGTAAAGGCCTTGTGTGTGTGGGTGTGTGTGTGTATGTGTATGTGTATGTGTATGTATGTGTGTGTGTGTGTGTGTGTGTGTGAGAGAGAGAGAGAGAGAGAGGGAGTAAATTTTCCTCACCCCAACCCACCTTTTAATGGAAACGGTTATTATTTTTTATTTTATTACATGAAAAACTAATCTTAATTCAAGTTCTACTTCTACTGGATTTTATAAAATTTGGTAACTATATTAGAAATTCAAAAGTATACTGCAGAAAAAATGTAGATCTTATTGAAATATAAAATGTGTCAAATGAACTTTGATATTTAACACGTTTGAAAGTTTTGTGGGTGTTCCGTTGGATTTGGCAGCATTACAATCAACGAACTTGAAGTAGGTATTATTTAATCATACCTTGATTCTGGTGAGGTCCTTGAAAGAGTAGAAAATATGCAACGCGGCATGTGTATGCCTCATTGTATGTAGTATAAATCGTACGTTACAACAATTCACCATTTATACTCATTAACAGAAAACAAATAAAAAAATCTGATGTGTTGCACTCACATGACTTTCTATACTTTTGTACCAACCATTCTTACAAATACTTATTCCTATATCTTCTTCGTGTTAGTTAAGATAAGTACTTGCACAAATTGTCTTATTGCTTATTTCCTTATAGGTGCAAGGGGAATATTACAATTCAGTAGGCTTTGTGCGATAGTCAAAGGTTTAAAGCTTTGAGATTCTGTTGTCTTTGCACACTTAACATATAAAAAAAAAGAATAACGATGACCCATTTCACGAAAGTTCTGTTTTCCGAAAGTCACACACATAACAAGGAATATCTCCGAAATGGTTCACCCTACAAGAACATTTATTGAGACATAAATTGTGTATTTTAGCAAGATCTACATTTTTTGTACAGTATGCTTTGGTCTATCTCTAACGGTTTATCAGTTATGCAAAAGTCGTCCAGAGTAAATACGACTACAGGGGCTATAGTCAGAAAATTCAATATATACATTTCATTCATAAAAATATCTCAAACATATGACATTTTAATCAAACTCGTTAGAGCCATTTTCAAGAAAATCAAAATTTTCGAAATATTTTCCATGTGAAGGGTAGTTTAGGGTGGGGCTATTTTCTACAAAATCTTCGTGTCGCATCCTTGAACAACATTAAACTTAAACACCAACTTTGGTTTTTAACTGACTTTTCGTTTTTGAGTGATGCTGTCCACAGTCTGACAGACTGACAGACTGACACACAGACACACACACGGACCTTTTTCTAAAAATGCTTTTTTTTGGATTCAGGGGGCCTCAAAACATATATTTCCGTTGAAATCTCGACATCGAATTTTTGGGTGGAATACAATACTTCCCCTACTTACCAGCAGACAAAGTAAAAAGAAATCTCTTGTATGCATTATTTACATAACTATGAATTTAAATTCTAATGGTTGTAGACAGTTGGCATATTGTTAACGTAACATATTTTCAGGTGTATTGTGCTTTCAGGTCTACAATGACCTCATTACACAATGCATCATCAACATTTAAACACATAGACACGCACGCGTGTGTATGTAAAATGTTTTAACTGTTTTATTTTAGGAGGCTCAAAATCATATTACCGTGAAATCTCTATATCGAATGCGTTTACTACACGATGTTCATTTTCATTTCTGCCTGCGCTCTCCAATTTATGGCGTCACTCTTTCAAGGAAGTCTACGGTTACCTATGTAGAAACGCACCTCCGCTTACCGCCATCTAAAGATTTATAGTTGTATTCCTAGCACACACTACTAGGACTTACAAGCAGTGCCTAGAGCCAAATGCCTAGTGGGGAGCAGATGAACCTATGGACTGGATAGAATGAAGACCTGAAAGCGGGTAGTCAGCACCAGGTATGATAGTAATGATAGGAAATGCAGGGTTAATGGAAAGGTGATGATGGAGCATTTGGTGGAATGAGTGGCAGGGGAAACTGAAGAACACGGAGAAAACCCTATTGCTGAGGGCTCTATGAGAAGTTTTGCATAGCCGAACTAAGCACCCTGAAACATTCGACCTGCGCGCTCTGTATGTAGTCATTCTACAACTTGTTGCAACTAAAGGCTCGCCAGACAATGGTGACGTCATACGCGACCATCGAAGGAACAATTAAAAATGAACGCCGTCTATAGGTATGCAGTAGGAAAATAATAAAAGGTTAGATTTGCTTCATTTCCTTTTTCTTCTTCTTTGACAATATGTCATTCGTTAGATAAACCCATTACTTTCAAGAAAGAACAGTTTGGAGGAAAATAATAATAGTAATAGTAATAATAATAATAATAATAACAATAATAATAATAATAATAATAATAATAATAATAATAATAATAATAATAATAATAATAATAATAATAATAATAATAATAAACAATAATATCCATAAAGCTAAACAAAAGAAACCTAAATAATGGTACAACATTTGGACAACTAAAGCACATACTAAACATATAAATGACACATGGCTTATAAAAAGCACCAAATAAAAACAGTAAAATTTATTCGTTCTTTTTGTTCCTTCTGCTTCTAGATATAGGTACCCTGTGCATGCAATAAATTCGGAACTAGTTAATCAACAACTGTCAATCTTTCCGAGTGATTGAAATTTATTTGCTTAAGTCCCTGGTATTTGATTCCGAGCCGGTGAAGTCCTCTGTGATTAATGATGATAAAAGAGCTTACAATGGACCTAGTCATAGTTCAACTGTTATACATTCCATCCGTGTTTCCAGAGTAAACGCGCGGTTAGAACTAACACATTTGCATTATTAATTTCCCGGGTACATAACGGAGGCATTATAGCACAGATCTGTTTAAAATAGAAATTACCTGCTGAACGGGTGAAAAGGCAAACAAAACTCTGCGCTTTGTTTCAATAAATAATGCCTGGAAACAGATTTAAGATAAAACAGCATTGGATAAACGTTGTTAAACAGTCGACCGCAGATCGGTAGGTCGGGCCTCTGGTGCAGCACCTATGTTTACTGTAGTTACATCGATATTAATGCAATCGGTATTAAAGTGGAACATCCTATCCAATTAGCTGAGTTCGGGTACATATGGAGTGTTTCGGTTGTGCAAAACAAGTTACTTATGCCATGTTTTACCAAGTGGGATGACTCAGGCAGTAGGTCTGTGGTTTACATTCGGGAGGTCGTGGGTTCGATTACTGTTGCTGATCTTCCAGACCTAGGGGATTTTTCTGAGGGTTTCCCCGGATCGCTCAGCAAATGCTGGGAACAATAATGACCTCTCTCGACCTATCTATTCCTGCAGTTCAAGTCACATCTCATTTCACGTCACCTTTCATACTGGTTGGCTGTTAGAGGTCAGCGGCAGTTTTGTCATGCACGGCAGGGAATTTGCCCTCTCTAAGTTTCGACCTCCGGATCGACAGAGGTCTTCGGTTCTCAAGGGGTGTGTCAGCTCGCAGGGGGAGAGCGCAGCCGTCTGCCCGAGCGGCCACCGGGGAGTTTTGATATGTAGGCGTTAGGAATCTGTCCTCTGTTGTGGTCTATCCTTTGTATCCTCTCACCTCACTAGTTGCTAATACAGATATCGGCCACTATGAGATTTTGAAGTTCTGTTGTTGTTGAAGAAGATAAAAGAAAGAGAAAGAAAGGAAAGAAGGGAGGGAGGGAAGGAAGGAGGGAAGGAAGGAGAGAGATAGAGAGAACGAGAGAGAAAAGATAAGACGGAAAGAAGCTAAGGAGGGAATAAGGAAGTAAGGAGAATAAGGGAAGGAAAGGAGGAAGGTAGGAAGGAAGGGAGAAATGGAGGAATGGAAGAATGGAGGAATGAACGAATGAAATCAATAGCGATTTGTGATAGAGAAAAGCGTAATATTTTTAAACATTCAAACCAGCAACAAAGAATATCTCGGAAATGCTTAGCACCACAAAAAAACGTAATTTAACATATACCTAGTGTGTGTTTTAAGGAGGCGCACACTTTCTGTAGATTATGTCATTCTCTTACTATTTACCCATTCCAAGGAAATTCAAGGCATACATTTGATTTGACTTGAAATCCTATGGTGTTTTAATAAAAATCTTAATAGTTATTTGGAGCAAATTTTCGAAAACTATCCCATGTATAGAGTAATTTGGTATAGGGCTATTTACTTCAAAATCTTTAGAGATCCTAAATATTAATACCAAGTTTGGTATTTGGTATTATTCGGACTTGAGTATGTCAGTAGATGTCTTCTGCTAACAACTGAAACAAGGTATTCCATACACCCCAAAGTGAAGACGGGATATAGGAAGGCCGAGGACCAGATGGATGAAAATCAGTTTCAATAAATCACTTCTTTTGGCGGAACGAGATAAGAGCCCCAATTCTTGAAAAGGAAGAAGAAGATATTTAAATGACCTTTCAAATTTTTAATTTTACCGTTATGGAGCTTTTTTATAAAAATGCTCTTTTTTTAATTCAGAGAGCCTTAAAATATACATTTGTGGTGAAATCAGGTTATTGAATTTTTGGGTCAGATTTGTCCTCTACTTTCTGTTAAGTATTACATATTGGAGAAAGTAAAACTGGGTACGGAAGTTCTCTTTGATATTTTAAACTAATGTTTCCCTTTTCGTCTGCTTAAAGTCTGATGTATTCAGACTTATACATGTGGCAGTATTTTGAAAAGATCCGTTTTCCCAATAAGGAAAAGCTAAGAGCAAACAAAAGGTAGATTTAGCAAAGCGATCCGCTTTTGTCTGATCGCATTTGCACATTTCCATGTAATGCGGGATGCCTACATAGCATAATCCCTTGTCCAACAGAATCAATTACACTGGGTCAAGAAGGCCTTTCTGTGGGGAATGCCAAGCATTCAGAGCCCATCCGACGTGGTTACAAGAAGCTAATGCCCTGTCAGATAGAACCACTATACGCGTTGCTTTCCCGCAGAGAAACAAAACTCTTGCTAGCCCACTTTCCTTGTAGGCAAATTGCAAGAAATAGTTCTACGCAAAATATTCGCTTATTTTAGGATCATTAGAACAGAAATATTCATAGGATGTTCCTTAGACGCGTGTAAATATTGCCGCAAATGACAGTTTCAGTTACTTCTTTCGTCATTTTGTCTTTTAAAACTGAACCACAAAAACTTACTTTACTTTAAGGGAACTTAGGGGTGAGATTTGGCCCATTTGGTAAAAAAACTTGATTTTTAGATTTTTATGTTGAAAAATTGTTCAATGTTTTGTCTATTAAAAAGTGCAATGACTTTCATGCCAGAGCCATTTTTAAATATTGGTGCATAGTGATTAAACGGCTGGTGGTTATTCGTACGCACCCACCGAGACTGCATATCGACGGATCAGAAATTCAATCATGTAAATTATCCTCTATCTGCATCCACAAAATCACAAGAAAATGTCCTGCAACTTGTTTCCAGTAGTGGTAACTAAAATTCAACCTCCGGATCAGCGACTTGGTTCTGATCAGCTGTTAGAAGGCTATGCCAAGGGTACGACACAGAACTCGAATGAATCTCTTCACAATGTTGCGTGGAGCTATCTGTTCAAAATAGGTGTGTGTCTAGGAATAAACTTGAACTTGCAGTACTGAAAACTGTAATGGAGTTTAATATGGGGTGTGTGAAGTCAATTCAGGTGTTGAATAGTCTTAGGAATGAAAACATTTCAGTCGGAGGAATATGCATTTGTCAGAAGTGCAATGCTAGAAGTAGTATTCAGAGTAGAAAATGCAGTGCCAGGAAACAAATACACATAAGGCAAGCCCATAAATTGCAGAAATTTTCAGTGCAGAAGAGCATACGAGGTCGGAAAGTGCAACCAATGCTGGAACACACCTCTGATGAGGTTAGAACGTTTTAAAAGTTTAATGCTGTTTTTCTCACTTTCTTTTTTCTCAGCATTTTCACGCAACTAAAAAACTCCTTGCGACAGAGTTCTTAAGGGATTCTTTTGAAAATTTCAGGATGTGTTCTTATTCATATAAGGCTTCAAAATTGCTCTGGGTTTTGATATCAGCCAAGTAATATTGAACATATTCACATTCAAATGCCGATGGAAAGTTAAAAAAAAACTTGAAATCTGTAAATAGACATATTTAAAAATTTCTAGATACTAAAGTACTGGTGTAAAATCAAAATCCAGAGCAATTATGACTTTCAGGCGCATGAAGCATCAGATCACCAAGTTTCATGCCAAACATTCAAAAATTGTTACGCAAGGAGCATCTTTAATCAGAGTATCTTTATAATCAATTAAAAGTTTTTAATTAAAAACTATTTGACTTCATACTTCAAATTTTGTACAACTGCATATCTAAACACTATATTAACGTGGTTAAAATTTGGTACTGCTAGCATACAAATTGCAGAATTTCCTAAACTCACCCCTAACTCCCCTTATGTGCTTCTCCACTCTTTAGCACCAATTTACCATTCTTTCCGTTTGAACAAGTCATACACCTCTAGACATCGATCGTTCATTATTCTATGAATGTGTCCTCTCCAAGTTGCTCTTGGCCTACCCCGCTTCTTTCTTCCACGAGGTGACCATTCCAAAAAGGTCTGGGGCTAGCTACCCTCCCCCATTCTTGTAACGTTCACATATAAAGCAATAAAGCCATGTGGTTATTATAGATAAAAACGTTAAAGGTAGCTTTTAACCTTTCCCTCTCCAGCAGTAAATTGTGTGATTCTACTATTTCTTTCCTCAGAAACTCTTTTAAATGTGAATTTGGAGAAGTAGTATGACTGCCTTATATTGAAGAAGTTCGATTTCGAATCCCCGTTAAGTTGAGTTACCCTAATAAGACTTTTTTTTTTTCTGACGTTTTTACTTATGAATGTCAGGTAACTCTAAGTCTACTGACCCCGAGCTCATTTGAGCACCATTTCCCCCATTTCATTCGTTGTCCGATGTGACCTAGCTCAACGGTATAATTGAGGGGAAACACGGCGTTACCTCTTCCCCTTCCTAATTACGCTTGTCTGGTGACGTAATAGATATGAGGGCAGGGAAGAATGCTAAAAGGCTTCCAGTTGGAATTTGTAACGGAACATGTTGACCCCTAACTCTAGAGTTTCTTATTTTGTGAAACTCAAAGGGGTGCAGACGTACCGTATTATACAATGCTAGTCACCTTTACCCTGCACGGCCACGCCACTAAGCCCAAAAAAGTGGAGTGAGGAAAAGAGCATAATGAGCTGCAGTGTCCTTTTTGATACTTCTGACTTTGTTGGTTAAATAACATTAAAATATTTCACCTTTTACAGCTGTAAGGAAATGAACAAAATGTTGTATTGGCAACGGATTCTGGGAAATACTCAAATACGAGGAACAATTATTACAAACATTTTATAACCGTAATTCCGCTCAGATAGGAGAATTAGGAAGAGATCGAAGGATGGTAGTGGGCAGATTTGTGCCCAGGGGATGGGCATGGGGTTTGGTTTATAAACAGTAGCATTTTCCGTGCTTTGTTTGCCTGCTTTTTGTTTTGGTTTTTACTTTCTGTATTACGTGCTTACAGCAAGGAGAGGAAATATTGTATTCCATATAAAAATTCGGTACCCAGATTTCATGGAAATACATGTTTTAGACTCCTGGAACTGAAAAAAGGCACATTTTGAATTTATGGGCCGAAAGTATTTTTAAATTCATGGAATAAGAAATTTAATTTCTACGAGATTTACACTACACATCGGTGCTATATTTTCCCATATTTCTTTCGTAAATGAATGCTTTATTGTGGAGATTGATGCTGTCGTAACAAGAAAACTAACACTCATATACACAGACCAATTCTGCGTATGCCATGTCGCGCAGTAAAACTTACTCCAATTCAAATTTTGTCGCACGGATTTAGTCGAGTTAGTGCTAAAGTCATATTGGTCAAACGTCGCTATATGTGTCGCTAATGTTGCTTCAGTGTGAACCTGGCATGATACTCGATATGTAAAATGTTTATCAGCCTACTCTACAAAATAGTGAATAATATGTTGAAATATTGTGTCTCATAACCAGGGCAAGGCATTTCCAGTACCAGGAGAGGTTGCGATCACACGAACAAAGGGCACAGCCGGTCCAGGATGCACAGTACAGTCACAGAATAGACAGTTTACAGACAGGAAAGCTTAAGTCGGCTCCTTAGATCTGCATGTACCCGTTCCGTTGCGCGCTTTGCCATGCTGAAACCATGTAAACGAAGCGATTGCTACTTCTTACCAGGGCTCGAAACAAGCAGTTTTACGAAACGTAACTCTTAATCTAGCCGGCTAAATGAAAAATTTTACAACAGGGCAATTATTTTGAGAAAAAGAATAACGCACGAAAGCAGAATGAAACTAACAAAATTTTGTTTTCTACTTATATGTATTAACAAAGGAAGCCCTAGTAATATTACATAAGTGGAAAATAGGTAGCAGTAATTAATAAGTGGCTCATTAGCTGCTTTTATTTACCGCAAGAATAAAAATGCACAATATCTTGAATCAGAATTTGCATACAATGAATCATAAAGTCTTGTCATACACAGCAAACGAAGTAAATAAGACACAAATGTAGAGCATGATACAATAACATAAATCAAAGTAGTAACTTTATAGGATATACACCGTATAGCAAAAGTTAGGATTATTTTATATTAAGGGCTAAGGAGATCTAGGAATGGTCTTTTTATATCACGTCTATTTGCACAACATAAAATAGTTACAATAAAACACACAATTGCATTTATTTTATTTCACCTTTTTACAATAAAACAAATGTTATGTATTTATAACTTACTATAAGTTAAGTGTTATTTCAGAATCATAGCAATGTGTGCATAATTGTTAATGTACTTTACCCAGTAATACAAGGTAAACAGGGGTAACTATACAAATCTGTATTCTCTTTTCAAAGCACACCAGAACAAGATTATGTGTACCTTTGGAAATCTAAAATATCCAAGTTCAACCTTTATAACCTACATTGAATATCTGGAGAGCATGTTCACTGGCAATATTCTCAGATTAATGACAACAAATAATGTTGGAAACACATTGATTAATTTAATGGAGAATGTGCAATTCAGCCACCCATGCAAGGATTTCCCCATACCTTATTTAATAAGGCTGTTTGTCAGCATGAGAATCTTTTATTTCTTAAAGTTTGTGTATAGAGATTTGAAAAATAAAAATAAAAGTGAAACAAATTGCAAATTAATAAAAGTGACACAGCTATGAATAATATGATTTGCTGCTGTAGTTGCTTCATAAATGCAGATTAAACAAGCAAGACAAAAATACAAAGACACAACTGAACACTATTTTTCTTTAATGCTGCAGTAATGTTGGCAGACAAGATCATGTGAATGTACACAGACTTTGTACACCATCAGCCACCTTTTCTCTCACTGCTGCTCATTATAACCACGGCGAAGCTTAAAATACATTAACACATACTTATACCTTTTGCAGTAGGCATATAAAACAATTCTTCAGTTATGGATATGGCCCGCAGCTAATATGCTCGAGGTAAAATAAACACAACGTATCCATTCGCTTTGGCTTCAACAACATAGCTGTTTACCCAGTTAACTCGGTTTACTTCGCGCATGCGCACTAAATTTTGGCGCACTGATTTCTGCCGAGTTTCCTTTCTGTATACTCTCTATTCTGTGGTACAGTATAGAGCAGAAATTGCTAATAGGAAACCTAACTCGGGGTTAATTGTACAATTAAAATAAATCTTTAGGCATGTCTCAAGTGTAGGACTGCAATATAAATTGATGCACAAAATTGTGGAGGAGTCAGATTTAAATAATTTCTCTACAGATGGAGAAAACCACTTGAAAGGTAGTTGCTACACAATACGATCTTTATATGTAGCAACAGATTAAATAATAATGTTAATGCATAAATATGTAAATGGCATAGGGAAATAACTCAGTCTGTGATATTTAATACAATGTTTTGTTGTATTGTTCCTTTTGCGTATCTCAATTTGCAATTTAATGGCTACCCTGTAACCCTGCTTGTAATTAGAAATTAAGTCTCATCTGCTGGTACACATTTACTTTGTTTCCCACTGCATGTCGTTTGATAAGAATAAGAGGCAGCTTTGTTTACGTTGTCACTGCCCGGCATTTCGTGGTTACGGTCCGCGTGCACTATCTTGAACAGGCAGATAACGCAACACAATCGAAATATGGTTTAAAGTTTTGGAAATTATTAACTTGCATACAAACTAGGAATGCTATGTAGCAGCAGAAAATAAATATCATTAGGTACAGAATTTTATATTAAAATACTTGAAAATACAATTTAAGCCTTCTGCTTAATAGCAATCAAATTATAGAAAGATTACCTGGAGACAGAATTATTTCAGATACTCAAACTCAGGGAGACTTGCCACGAACCGTGCATCTCACGCATATTAAATCCGTAACAGCTATATTGTGGTTCTTTAATGGTTTATGAACCTCATAGTTAATTTTAAATTGATTATTTAACAAAAATATATTATGCAAGTTTTCAAATAATTTTGGATATGAATCACAAAATATCTCCTGAGGTTCGTACCTTATCGCTGTTGGACAGATTGATATCCAAAGATTCCAGTGCTAGTTGATAAGAAGGGCTCGGAAGTTCATGTCCTAAAAACACTGAAATATGGATGCAAATATGCTCTTAAAAACTTGAAAATATGCCAAGGAACATGCACTATTTAATTAAAACAATTAATGTCCCTTTGCAATAGACAAGACGAGTTAGTATAAATAATAAATAGAGTTGCCTTATTCCTTAGAGGTTGATGCAGAAGTGGTCCTGCTGCTAATATTAACTGCTAAATTGCAGTTCACAACTAACACTTTACACAAATTTTCAACTGTAAAACATCGTCAGTTGTCTCGCAAAACACTTTTGTAACGTGAAAAACTTCTCTTCACGTCACAAGATATTGTCAGGGCATATTTAAATGATGTTAACTGCTTCACAGAGAGAGAGAGTCAACTCTCTTGGTGTGACAGATGGTTTTCTTTCGAGGATGTCTCAAATATCGCACATCTGTTTATAACCAGAATTTTTTTTAAACTACATAATTCACTTTCTCTTTCACTTTTTGTCCTATGCTACTAGGAACCGAACTTAGATCACATGTTGTTTTTTCAAAGATAGTAACTCACTCATGCAAAGTAGATCCTAGAGCTTCCAATGCCGTTATGGCTGTTGGTAAGAAGGAAATATGGGCAGATATGAAACTAACATCCTCTTTTAACCCAGTGCCTGACAGAATATTTTGCGCACTTTCTGTTGCTGAAGCATCTTTCGAGTCCAATGAATTAACAACCTCTTCCACTATTTCTATGTGCTCAGCATAATATAAAACTGCATTGAGCCATGTTCCCCATCGAAGCAACACTGGTGCAGGAGGAACTCGGATATTAGGTGCTGTTGATTTAAACAACTTAACTCTTTTACGAAATTTAACAAAAATTCTCTTTGTACTGGACACAAATCTATCTACCAATAGGAAAGTATCACGTATTGTCTCAGAAATGCGATGAAGAGCGTGTGCCAAACAAGTTGTATGAATTAAGTTAGGAGAAATACCTTTCAGAGTTTGTCTTGATTTTACCATATAAGGACCTGCATCAGTAACAAATAAAAGTAACCGGTCGTATTTGATTCCACATGGCCATAATAATTTCAAAGAGTCCATCACAAACTGGGTCACAGTTACATTGTCAGTGGCCACAATTTGCACACATTAAGAAGATAAGGTTAAAGTACCCACGATTATATTAGCAATAGAACGGCGCTCAGAATCAGGGGTTTCATCAATAGACAACCACACAAACTGATCCGCTAATTCATTTCGTATATTTGACAATATGTTATTGTAACAATGTTCTACATAAGTCTTACGCAGTGTATTTTCTTCAGGCACATGTTGTCAAGTGTACTTGACAAGAAGGTTGATATAGGTTTTTAAATGTCGGATTATTAATTTTGAACAAGGGAATATCAGCAGCTAGAATGCTTGGCACAAGTCATAGGAAAATTCAGTAACCCTATTTCCTAAACACTCTACTAGCTGTTTTTGAACAGGTTCTTTGTTAGCAAGTTTTCTGATTAAATTCTCCATATGTTTTGCTGTGTTTATGTGCTAAACTGTTTGAAATCTTTTCTCACTCCCTACATTTTTCTCACACGCTCCACAAAACAGTATCCTATTATCTGTAGATATTAAATCACCCAAAAACTCTTTCTGTAGATTAATTAATCTAGCACTCGAAGTTGGTTTTATTTTCAGCATTTGAAGAGCTTTATAACATTTTATATGCCTAATTTAATTTGCTGTGAACCAGTTCACAACACTTACGTTTGAAGACCACAACAAAACTATTGGTGGGCAGGCAAGTGTTGACCTGCACTTTATCTTTGTTAATTTAAACCTCTCAGATAACGCACTGATTATTCTCTCCGCACATACATATAATAAAAAGGATGGGAACAGGATTCACTGCATGACAAAATGACTCAACATTAGTTATCGCCACCTCGCGAGTTGTATCTTCATGTGCAATACTGCCAACATGAAAAATATTATACAGATAGGAAAAACAATAAAGAACCATAAAAATCATTAAAATATGCAATATAGGGGCACATATTGAAATGTTTGTGAGTTGCATCATCATGTGCAATACTACCAATATAAAAATACTATCCAGATGGAAAAAAAAATAATAAAAAACCATAAAATCATTAAAATATGCAATATAGGGGCTATAAGATTGATATATTATGCATTTATCAAAATCAAGAAAATATGCAGTTATATGCACCATAAAATCACGTCCGAATAACTGAAAATTCCATAATTCGTGCACATGATGTAAAAGCATACATTTTTAACCCCTATGAAAAAAAACATGCAAATGCATAAACTTCCTAGCCCTATTGAGTCGAGGGGATGCTAAGAGTGACCCACAATGACGGATGCGGCTCTCTCTGAGATGAAAGCATGGCGTCTAGTGCAGTATATAGAATAACATACCCTGCAGGCTTAAAACACATTAGTTCCGTCATCAAGCTTGTCTTACGCAGCGCTCGTAACGCGACCAGGGAATATCTCGTTACGGTAAAATCAAGAGAGAAGCGTAAGCAGGCCAATAAATGAGGTGGAGAGATACTCTCCCTCTTGTCTGAAAAGACGCCAGCAGAAGAGGAGATTTATACTCCCAAGTGATGTGTAAAGCATGTTGTGAGACTGACTCAGGTAATAAACTTATTACTAGGGCTCGGATTTTTAGGTAAATACATATTTTGAACTTGAAACCTAGTTTAATGATCTGGATATTTACACCAGAGCAAATATGTTAAGTTTTATTGCACATAAAAATGCATATTTCCTGAACTTTTTATGTAAATAAATATTTTTGGATATTCACATAAATTATACAAATCGCATAAAAACATTTTTAAAATAATTTTGACATCAATCACATAAACGTAGCAGTAAATTATTTTAACAAGTAATCATCCACTTCTTTAATGCTGAATTACGCAGGCTGGATGTCGCAATTTGTTATTCATTATTGTACTGATATCAGGTACACTATCCCTTCAGTTGTAAGAAAATATAAACATCCTGATCACTCTAGCTACTTGCGCCTGCAAGATTAGAACGGGACATTCCTCCACTGCACCTGTTACCGCTTCACAATCCAGCTACTATATACACTGAAACTGCATAGTCAAATTTACTCATTTGTGAATACGCAGAGATTATACGACATTGTAGTTGCGTTGTGTTGGGAAATTACATATCGACAGTTTTGAGTTCACAGTGGATTAAACATGTCTGGAGTGAAAAGTAGTGCAATTGCCGCAAAATCTGCGAAAATTAAAAGACACTGTGTTAAGAAATAAGTTCGCATACTTTTCCGCAAATCTTGGTTTCCTCTGATCCCATAAAGAAACTGGAATCTATAGGAATGTCTTTGGGAGAATCAGTTCAACTAGGGAGGTGGCGGGGGGGGGGGCAAGATTCTGTTTGATCATGCAGCACAAACCCGAAAACGAAAATGCAAGTCGAAAATAATAGTGGATTTAACAGTCTGTAAAATTCCAAATATGTTGGATGGACAACATGAAGAAATTTTTATGCAAGTGTTATAATGATGCTAGACTGACCTTCTGACGTGGAGTGATCGTTTTCGAAGCTCAAGAAAATTTTTCGTCACAATCGTCAAATCTTTCGGGATGGAAAATTTGAGGACTTGTGCGGTCTACATTGTAGTTCTACAGTACTTGGTGATCCCTTCCAAGAACAATGTCTGGTGCGTAGTAGGTACATTTATATTAGGTAATTCAGTCATTGAGATCTTAAAAATATCTCATTTGTTTTAGCATATACGGATATATGGTATTTTTTCACTTTTTAGCACATATTTTCGACATTTTTCGGGCATAAAAAGTAATATTTTCCAACTTTTTAGCACATAAAAATCCGAGCCCTGCTTATTGTTTTAGCACATATTTTTTTGCTGTTTAGCGCATATTTTCGACATTTTCAGGGCATACGAAATAAATATTTTCGAAGTTTTTAGCACATAAAAATCCTAGCCCTATTGATTGTTACCAATTAGCTAAGGTGTGAAATTTGATCTCTAAATCATGTTTTCTATTGTTATGGAAGAAAGTACTGTTACGTTGTACATGTTTAGGATTGAATTTATGTGGATTTTATTCATTACTACGAATGACTGTTCCATCAACCTATACATAATTTAATATCCTAAATGAAATGCATATTATCATTATTGTGTTGCTAGTATCTAAATACTCGTAAACAAAATTGGTTATTGACATTAACTAATACTTATTAATAATAGCGTATTTCTTAATTATCTCTTAACAACAGCCTTTAGCTTTTCGAGGTATGTGTCACAATTCAGCAAGCTCTACCTCTCTTTCATGTCTGCCGTAATTGCAGACCTTTTTCCATTTCCAGTTTATAACAAGATTTGACATATGATCCACATTGGTCCAATCCATTTATTCCAATCAGAGAGATTGCTTCACACTCTTGTTCTGTTAAATACATCGCTTATGGGGTCACATTTATTCTGGAAATTGATTTCACCTTTCTGCACTCACGCTTGTTACAAAAGCTACAAACGTTTATTCTTTTTGTCAATCAAGATGGTCTTTTTAGGCTGGCCTCGTAGCTCAGTCACTAGAGCAGCTGCCTGCTGTGCAAGGGATCCCGGGTTCGATCCCCGACATAGAGTGTGGGAATTTTTTATTAACTGGGATTATTGCCCTCTTCCCTAGAGTATGAATAGGAGTGTCAATGTGAGTGGAATTTAGTGTAGAAATAAATCCACAGTAAAAGAAACATAAAGTCGAAAAAAAAATACAAAAAACACCATTAAACGAGTGAAGCATTTGCTGCAAAGAGGTTAAAAAACCGCCGATATGAGCTTCGAAATTAAAGGCGGTATATAGATGGAACATAAAAATAAGATATTCTCTCATTCAAATTTTCACATTCATTATACACTCAAGAAGATGAATTAGACTACAGTAATGCCAGATTTTTCAAACTGAGCAGCCATGTCATTGCTTTAAAGTTTCATGTTCCTTGCATGAATCACTAGAAAGAAATAACGTATCTGGTGCATTCACAGGACTTTCTCAGCTCACATCCCTGCAAACTGCTCTTAGAAAAGCTTATTCTTCTGTTTCTTCTTACTACAGGTAAACATTCAGTACTCATTCACTTATTCTGCAGCAAGTATAAGGAGAATATAATAAACTAAAGCGATAGTACACTTTTTTCCATGTCGATCGCTATGTGAAGCTGCATAGTTCCTATTCTCTTTGCATGAAGGCGAGAAACAATGGGAAAAGCAAAAATGCACCAAATACAAAGTATTTAAAAATACAAACTAATAATAAAGAATACCTCAGAAGTGATCAACACCAAAAAATGTATTTGACAAACTTGCTTTAACGAGATCTGCATTTTAGGATACTAAAATTTTGTGTACTCTTCTGATTTGCCAATTGTACAAGGTTATTCAGAATGAAGACATCACAGGGCAGATACATAAATTTCAAGATAGATGTTTTGTTTATCATTATTATCTTGAACATTTTATTTGACTCTAAATTATTAGAGCTATTTTGGAGAACAAAAAATGAAAAGTATTCTATTAAAGGGAAGTTCGGGGTAGATTTTCACAGACACACACATAGAACATTCACAGACTTTTTTGTTTTAAAAAGAAAGGAGGTAAAAATTTAGTTAACTTAAAAATATACACGGGTATTTCCAGTCTAGCTAAGTAACAGAGAATTACATGATTCTTCTTCCCTATGTGTACAACACTAATTTTCTAGTAATAAACTTTTCAGGCATAGGGAACAATCAAAAGTAAATGGAAAAGTTCTCAGGAGTACAAATCATTTTTAGCTCCGTACAAGTGTCTTTAACAGAAAACCACAACGCAACACTTTAATGAGAATCATTGATGTGATATTATGTTAGAGATCTACGTAGGCAGAATTGCGCGTTGCATACCCTATTTCTGGGTTGCTCTTACGGTATAAGAGCAGAAAGTTTGACAACTGGTACCCTATTATGTATCCACTTTTCTCTTCATCTGACATTTTTTTCACCAACCAACCTGGCCGCGCCGTAGCCGAGTGGTTAGACCATTAGCTTCTCACCAAAGCTGCCCAGGTTCGATCCCAGGCAACCGCAAGTAGGATTGGTGGACGAAGCGGCGCTGGGGCGGGTTTCCTCCGGGTTCTCCGGCTTCCCCCACCATCTCATTCCACCAATGCTCCATCTTCATTCCACGTATCATCAGTGTCACCACCTGCGGTGCCGTATGTAGCATAATGGGTAATAAACACTACAAAAAAAAAAAAAAAAAAAAAAAAAGAAAGAAAGAAAAAAGAAACCAACCACACAGTTTAGAAGCTGATACTTTTACATGGTCGTAACTGCGTTGCAAAATGAACAACGCGTGCCAGATAGACTATCTGTTGTCTTCACACCTCTGGCCTAGGTGGTGTAAGACTTTGCAGAACTCATTCGAATTCAGTTCCGACACAGCATTCGTTACTGTGCTACATCATTCGTTCTGCCCACTCTGCGTCACGATTACTTGACGGTACTAACCAGCCTGGAAACATAGGACTCATAATAACTAAAACTATAGGTCTGCAAATGAGGCAAACATTGATGTTAATACTACCAATATCTGAGCTTATACTCCTGACAGCCTGCATATATCATATTTAACGACGTTTATAATACAAATAATAACATTTCAAATGCTTGTAATCATTGAACCACATGCTGTATACAAAGTCATTTTTCTCTCCCCCGTTTGGTAGCATACCATATTTCATATAACAAAATCCCACTCAACCTGTCAGCGTTGGTATTGCAGTAGGATTAAAAAATAAATACGTTTCACGAACGAAAACCTTCCGAGAGACTTTTACAGTTGACGGTCACGCATGTCTGCTTTTAAATGATACCTCTGTGTTTTTGCTCTTTCTCTTTTTCCATTTTTTTTCCGGCAGCGGCAGGGATGCAAACTAGACATGCGAGTTTCATAAGACAGGCAGACACAAAAGCACAATGTTTCGTTTGACAAGCCAGTAGATTCTTGAAATATTCGGAAACAGCGGTGTATGGCATATTTAACGGTGACACTGCCCATTGAAATCAATTATCCAACGCAGGATTAATCAATTAAAAGCGATCGATCCCATATTACCTCAGTGTGGCTCCCCCTGTTGTTGCAATAAATGATAATTGACGCAGTAATACATTTCGACCATTGTTTGCCCGTGTTTAATTTGCATCGGGAACTGTCAGTACATTCCCCCGTGTGCGTCAATAAACCCCCACCCAAGCACAAGCATTAACATATGGCTGATGACGTCATACCGTATCAACACAACTGCCTTTCCTATACCTTGTGACTGATCACGGTTTGCGTTATTGTATTGTTTTAAATGAACCAGATAGAATGATTGTCATTCGAGTATATGCCTTTCATTTACTGTCAAAGATAAAAGTCAGTGATTCCAAACT
>CM060969.1:78673370-78680870 GCA_030765045.1 Tenodera sinensis
AAGGGTACAGTAAGAATGGAGACACCTCGCTCACGTTGACCTACACAGGTCTATTGTGGCTTGTGGCTACCACCCCCAGCAGGCAGGGATGAATGAGGGAGCCGAAGGGGTGCTATCAGACTCGGAGCTAGACAGGCCCACGTGGAAGTCCCTAACCAGTGCTGAGATGTCTTCATCCCGGCACTAGACCCCGCCAAGGAGCCGGCATCACACCGCGAGTCTGGAGCGATATCGTACGAAGCGTCCCTCCCACCAGACGCCACCCAGCGCCAAGAACAGCAGTTACCATGCGCAATCATCCACGCCATCTGCCCGACACTGCCCACACTACATGCCTGGAACTGCACCATCTGAAAGATGATAAAGAAATGGAATGAAAGGAAATGATGGAAAGGAAACCGTGGTATGAAATAATGCACCCTAGAATTCGCCTAAGTGACATGGGGAAACCATGGAAAAACCCATATCAGAGTGCGCGGCCACGGGGATCGAACCCGCGACCTCCGAATGCGGGCTACAGACGTTACCGCTTGAGCTTTCCCGCACTAATACCATAGTAATGTACAGGGTGGAAGGTACCATACGTTAACCAATGATTCTACGTGAGTGTAACAAATTTGCCCAGTGTTGTCAATAAAGAGCCGTTTCACTGACATAAAGAATTTGTGTCAAATATTTGCAGCCATCTAGCTTCTTGACGAATGAATATAAATGGTTTATTTCACTAACTTAACTGTCGCGCAAACATTGTGTGAACAATGCTGTAATGCATTTATATTTTAATTCGAATGAATTTTGTCATAATTTAACGTTAAAATTTCATGCATATTTTAATTTCTAAGAGAGATTTGGCTACGTCACGTTAACATTAAATTGTGACTAAATTCATTCGAATTGAAATAAAAAGACATTACATCATTGTTTACGCAATGTTCGCGCAACAATAAACTATTTACATCCATTCGCCAAGTTGACGCTAGTTGGCTCCAAATATCTCACAGAAATTATTTTTTTCGGCCAAACGGGTTCTTTATTGACAATAATTGCACTGGACATATTTGTTGCACTCATCATGTAGAATCCCTGGTTAATGGTGGAAGCAGTACCTTCCACTGGTATGCACGAGTTATGTTCTGTATTCTTGGCATTACAAAACAAGGGTTTAAGCTTCAGGCACTTTTGTCCCTTTTTGCTACTCGAGGTCGAAGGATTCGACGAACTTTAAGTCAGCATTCACAAAAATGCGATAACAGTCTGCCACAGAAACAAATGATGGAAGCTATAAACACAACGCTTCAACAAGTCGTAACAATCTGTCGCAGAAACAAACGATATTCCACTTTCTCTCCCAGCTAGTGAAGCTCATTTCTGATCTGGTCTGCGTGGTTCACTCATTCTTAACATTCTTAACATATGTGTGCTTTTTAAGAAGTGGTGGATACATTTTTTTAAGGAGGTGGTGTGTAAAGTGCGGATCTACATGGTAAACGTGAATTTAAAAAATAATAAAATTTCATTTAGCAGAATACTGATCTAGACACACGTATATCAGTTTTAAAAATCTCTTTAATAGCATAATTTATAAATTTGCAGAATTTTCTACAAAGGATCATATTTTGCAAGAATAATAATTTTGATTTGTGCATTTTGCGACAGTTTTTTATTTGCTAATATAAAACCCAGTAAGATGGCTCCCGTGTGTAATTCCCGTTATTTTCGTGGTTTGTCCTGGCGATAGGCGAATGCAAGGATGAATTTCTCATCTGTCACGATTTTCTTTCCAGCATTTCCCTTATCTTTCATTTCCTTTTCATTTTGCATCCTGTACAATATAACAAATTAAAATATTAAAAAATATTTCAACTCTTCCAAATGCTAATGCTATTTTATTTCGTACTTTATAATTTTGTGTGTCTATTATTTATATTGTTTTTGCATTTAACTTGTGGAATACTCTTAATAAACACAGCTCGTAATTTTGAACTTCACTTATTCCACAGGAATTTATCATTAACGTCATTAATATTATTGCTCTACTTTTATGGCTTTGCTAGGAGTTTTCCTAGAAGTAACTACCAGTCACGCAGATGATTTACACATGCCAGTAAGTACTTTAAGAGTGTTCCAAGAGAAATACTACCACCCTGCAATAAAAATGTCTAACAACCTACTACATTATTTGAGATAATGGGGAGACAAGGAGGAACAGAGCTTTAAAAAAGAAATAAAATAATTCTAACTCCTACTATATTCTTTCATATAATGTGGAAGGGTATTTTAATGTCATACCACGGTAACCCGTGTAAATCCTGCAAATGATGGAGGTTTATATCGTACTCCTAAATGTTCTTGAGATTTACGTGGTGTTCTGTGAAAACATGCAGCATTATAAATGGTGAAGGGTTTTTGTTTACATTTAAACTACAACTGGTCTGATGTTGAAAAGAGTTTAAGGCTCAGCGTAGTCATCAGCTTTGAAATCTCCTTGAGAAGAAATCGCGGATTGATTATCTGACTTAAACTTTAATATGAATATTAAAAATCCATATTTTAAACATGTTTAAGCGCTATAGATGTCACCAATTTCATTATCAGATTTATTTGCATTTTATCTTTCCTGCATAAGTAGAGGAAGGATTGTCTTCCATCCAAAAAGTGTATACTAAATTTTCCGGGAATAATTTGTGAATTTTTCAACTGAATTAATGTTGCATAAACGTTTGAAAAACCTTAAGAGGTGAAACAAATTGTACTACACAAAAATATAAAGCTCATTGGAGGACACAAAATATGCCAAATAATGTTTAATAGAAATGAGCATTTCAGAGATATTTGGTAGACGTTTAAAGTTTCTAATAATTGATGCTTTTCTTAAGTTTCTCCCTTTCTTTTCTTTTCTTCCCTTTTCTCATGGAGATGCAAAGATAACTGAATTTGAAAGTCATCGTATTGCGACCAATCCTTAAAAGATTTGAATATTTTACGTCTAGTGAATTCCGCTACTACCATTTTACCTACAAGGAAGTGTATGTATAATAAAATCATTTGTGCCAATATATACCTCAATTTTCGTGCAGTGTACAGAAGAATAATCGTTTGCAGCAGTAATTAGTTTGTTAAAGAAGGGGTAGAGAATATCTGTGGATTATCACGCAAGATCGTATAAAATCCCGCGCTGAGCTGAATACAATGTAACTACCTTGTTTTTAAGTTCCTGTGAAATTCGTATTTTACAGATACACTTTTCCCACACAAGAAGCTTACATCAGAGTTATAGTGCCATTACGGCAAAGAAATGCCCTCCAGGAAATTACGAAATTATCGTAAACATGCCTGCGAAAGGCTTCTGCCCCATTAACAGCGCGAGGAAAGTAAAATTGGTACAGCTCTCTTTACCAGGAAAAGTACACAAACCGGGCCATATTACCTTCCCACGTTACCAATTCTAAACTGCTTACTTGTGTACATTTTTACTTTCTCTACTCGTATAGTAAGTAGGGAAAGTATAATGCATTCGATCCCAAAATTCCATGTCGAAATTTCACAAGATATATATGATTTTAGGCACCCTGAATAAAAAATAAATAAATAAAAGAAAATTAAAGAGAGGTTCATGTGTGTGTACGCGTGTGCATGTCTGTCTGTGAACATCAAGTTTAATATCTCTCAGGAATATGTCGCAAAGATATTGAAGAAAATTCCTTCACCGTAAAGTACTCTTTATATGGTAAGATTTTGTCAAAAATGACTAACGATTTTGATTAAACTGTGACATTTTATTGCTAGCAAAATGTATATTTTGAATTTCCTGGCTATAGCCTATGTATTTCTGTGTACTCTTGATGACTTTTGCATAGCTGGTAAACCGTAAGAGATAGACCAAATCTTTATATACAAAAATGTAGATCTTGTCAAAGCACACAAGTTATGTCTACATGCAATTTTTGTGGAGTGAACCATTTCGGAGATATTCCTTGTTACTATTGTCAGTTTAGCAATACCTTTCTCAAATGGAAAATCATTATTCACTTTCTTATCTCTTGGCCGTACAAAGGGAATGCAATTTTAAAGACTTCATACGGCGACAAGCTTTAAAAAATTTGACCATTGCTCAAAGTCCAGTGTATTCCCATATTCCCCCCGTGCACTTACAAGAAAATTAGCAATAAGATATTTTCTGCAAATGTTTATCTCGACTAACACGAAGAAGACAGAGGAATAAGAGTTTGTAAGAATAGATAGTACAAAAGTAGAGAAACTCAAGTGAGTGCAACACATCTGATTTTTAGAAGAATATCAGCAAGATTTACAATCCTGTCTTTGCGTTTATTCGCAAAATAAACTCCCAAGTGACTTTTGTCAAAGATCCATTGGTAATTAAATCCTTCTTCGAGTAAAGTAAATGTTTGGCCTGAGGCCTTCACAGAAAGCTTCACACAAGCTACAGTAGTTTAAATAAAAGTACAACTTTTCCAATTAAGGTACAGAATGTTCAAAAGTGAAACACGAGTGAAGTTGTTCCAAAATGTGGAGATGAGAAATAAAACTGAAGAAAAGCAAGAAAAGATGAGTCTGAAAGCTAACTGGTGATATTGCTTGCAGAAACAAACATATCATTGCAGAACCCATGGGAAAAATTTGAGTGAGTGAATAGGTGAGTGAGAGGTGAGTGAGTGAATGAGTGAGCGAGTGAGTGAATGAGTGTCCGACTACAAGGTCTTTTGAAGTTAAACTTACTACCAATATAGTAATCGTCAAAATATGCAAGTGGTAAGGAATGATTTAGCCGTTTACGAGAGATATCTGATGTTCATTTGAATTTTCCCAGACTTCATGCACTATCCTTCCAAAATCCAAGAAGTACGCAGTATGTAGGCTTGAATACCCTTCGACAAGTTTTTTAACAGCTTCCTCTAGTACCCTCGTATCCAAAACAGTATATTGAAACCATTATTGAGGATTTCTTTAATAGCAGGATGTAAACAGGTTTTTGGATCATTACTTCTCAGATATCTTCCATAATTAAATGTAAAATTATCTTCACTTGTTGAGTATACACCACCTATTTCTATAGGATTTTTAAGAATACAATTTTATTGTCTTTTGTAGTTATTTTTTTCAAATAATACGATCTCGAATATTTAATGCTTCATTATATTTGTCACAGATTTGAAGAAGTACACTTTTCGACAATGCATATTATTTATCCAGAGGTTTAGGTGCTCTAAATAATAGAATTCTAGAGTATCAGAGAAGAGAAATGGTATTTTGAAATAAACTTTGATAGGAGAACTAGAAGTTAAATTGGCTCCACTTGAAACAAATTTAGATACCATAACGCACAGAGATATTCTAATTTCAGTCAATGCATAGATGAGTGAAGAGTTAGGAGTTTTCAATATAAATGACAAGTTAAAAGAGTTCAAACAAAAGTAGAAGAAACATGTTGAAAGAATGCCAGAGATTAGACAAATAATGCAATATCATCCTAAAGGTAGAAGATCGGTTGGCAGACTCAGGAAACGATGGCTCGACTTTGAAGGCGGAACAGGCAGTTGATTGCCTATGCCAAGAGGTGAAGAAAAAGAGAAAGAAGAAGCGTAAATGATGTACCTATAGTGTTCAAAATAATCATAAAGCATAATACGCAAGTTATAAAGTTTAAGGGACACCAAAGTGTTCAAAGTGATTTTCTAAAATATTAGAGCTAGAGATTACATTTTTTGCATACGCAATTACTGGCAATTAATGAAATGTGTGTGCAAAATTCCATTCTTGAGATATCAGTTTATATCCATTTCATTAGTTATCAAAATCTAATTTCTCAGATAGAGGTTGAACTAGAGGTATCACTTTAGACAGTAGCGTTCCTTAAAACCTTCTTCTTCTTCTTCTTCTTCTTCTTCTTCTTCTTCTTCTTCTTCTTCTTCTTCTTCTTCTTCTTCTTCTTCTTCCTCTTCTTCTTCTTCCTCTTCTTCTTCTTCTTCCTCTTCTTCTTCACCTGTTTACCCTCTCCATATGTAGGACTTACACCCCTAGGATTTACAAGCCTGTGCCTAGAGTCAGATGCCTGTCGAGGAGCACAGGAACCTATGGACCGGACACAGTGAAGACCTGGAAGCAGGTGGTCAGCTCAACACCAGGTATGAGAGTGAGGAAGGGGATGTAATGAAATGCAAGCGAAATCGATGAAGCGAAAGGTGATGATGGAATAATTGCTGGAATGAGTGGCGGGGGAAACCGGAGAACTCTGAGAAAACCCGCCCAGACGCCGCTTCGTCCACCGCGAACACCACATGTGGGTCCCTAGGATTGAACCCGGGCCGCCTAGGCCTAACGCGAAGGTCTAGGCGAACGGTCTAACTGCTCGACCACGGCGCCGCCACTCCTTAATACTTTTGGAACAAATTCTCCAATGGAACTTTCATATAGTGGAAAGCTTTTTAAAATGATTTTATAGGCGTTTTAGAAGGATTAACAGGAAAATTAATCAAAACACCAGATGATTATGCTACCTATTTTTTTTAAAATAAACTATGACTGATATCAACAATTCATTACCCAATATCTGAAGTGATATGAGGACATTTTCACACCTGTAGATATATCTTTTGTGGGAAATGAATAGGCGAAAATAACAAAACAAAGAACTGTACTTGAGAATATGAGCATCTGTTACTATAGTATTTTCATTTTCACAAGTCCATTCAAGGTACCGTTTTGCAACTGTCCCCTCAGTGCATGAGCAGTGAAAGAGGGACAGCACAGTGTCAGACGGGGAAGCTATAGACATAAAAAGTAAGAGTGAACATTTACATGCATGATCTTGAGTGAACTGGCCAGAGTGAAACCACAATAGATTAGAAGGTAATTTGAATGCCGCAGTATTCAGAAAATTGCATCCAAATATATTGTAACAGACCAGAACACCAGTTACTGCTAGACACAATTTATTTATCTCTTAAGCGCTTAGCGTAGCTAAGATACTATGCACGCACTCAAGGCAATACATAACTGATTCCCGAAGTGTACCATAACTAAAACGCGGAGTCCCAACTGACAACTGATATACATCCGCACTATCATTACACTCGACTGTATTCTGTCACTGTCTACTAGAAAACTGTCTAGACAACTCCTTATACAGGACCCGAACACAAAGCAAACCTTCTGGAAGAAGAAACTACTAGAAACAGCTCGAGTGAATCTTCGGGAGCAAAAAGACGACGCACAATACCTGTTGTTCTGCTCGGGCTATTCTTCAGCCAAGAGGATCGGCCATCGCGGCAGCCAGCCTGGTCTGTAAGTGCCAATCTCTCCGGAGCAGATCAATTACTAGGGTTTTTTTAACTTAAAGTTCCAAAATTGATTTTTTTAGCAAAATGGTCGTATTTCCACTTTGGCCCCCGTTTAAGGATAACAAATTTCCCATGGACAAAAGGAATGTAGTTTTACGAAGTTCATTTTAAAGACTAATTACCACTGCAAACACAGGAAACA